>JAUELE010233551.1:0-11886 GCA_031471655.1 Diodora aspera
AGCTTCTTTATTTATCTGCAGGCTACTTCAGACACGTCGTAATCAAGTAGTATTTGATCTGTGACAGTTAAATATTTTCACGCAAAAGACAACCCTGGATCGATTTCCTCGCGAGACAGGTTGTATAGGACTAAAGTATCAAGCCATCACGAGAGAGGTTGTACCAAGTCACGCAGAAGCGTACAACTGAACTAATAATGGTTTTCTTTCACTTTCCTTAAACTTAAACAAATTATGACTCTCATGTCTTTGATACTTTTGCAGCCAGATACATGATCACCACTAATTTATCGCTGTATTTAGAATTCTTAATATTGCGTCAAACACTATACAAACTCTCAGCTGCAACATACCGTAAATCCTTAAATAAACGCCTGCATTCGGCTCATATTCGGAAATTGACGGAACATTCTTCGATAAACCCTCAGGGAAAGGTTCGAAATGAGACTGGCTATTTGAAAATAGAAAATATTTCCTTCTACATGTACATCTGCTAGGTCTAACGGAATATGGCGTTATTTAATTGGGCATACACTTTTACAGTGTATGATTTACAGTTTTTGTTTAACACAGACCTATTTTAGCGTTTAAAGCCGTGGCCTAGATTTCAGACAAGCTGTTTAGTCCTTTATCCCTGGCTTCCCATTGTCTGGAGGTGCTACTGGCAGCTCGTTTACAAACATTTAGAGCCACATTAGAAACCTATACGATTTGACTTTAACATGCTTAGCAGAGACATCTCATTTATTGGAGACAAAACCAAGCAAAGAATATATAGCACAGTCTTGTCCAGTGTCCCTAGGTTTGACCCTCCTTCCAAATGTCAAAACTATCAGTTTTGATGACGTTGAGACTAAACCAATGACATACCCCGCGAGATTTCCTATTCTCGTTGTATGACCTGTAGTTTAAATGTGTGTTACTTGTGTGTTCCTTGAAGTTTCTCAAACTCAGCTACATTATACATTACACGGTCTTGCATAATGGAGAATATAATTGGAAATTAATATCGCTTGTCATATATATTTAATTTTATCTTGGATGTTATTTTCTTTAACATGATTTTATCAGCATCGGTGCTAATCAAAACGGAAGAATCCATATCGAATTACAGATGTACTTTGCTTATTAGACCTCACTCGATCGATTTCTTGTATGTCGCTAGCTTCTCTTGATCCGCTCGTCTTCTGTAGAGAGGGTGAAATGGCTGGATGTTTATATTGGTCATCTGTTCTCGCGTTCAAACCAAGTGTCAGCCTTGTTGTTCTTTAATGCCCATTCTGTGATGATAGCATCCATGGATGGATCATCAAATTGGATTTTCTGTTAAAGTTGTTCTTGCTTATGTATGTTTTTTGAAAATTGGCTTTTGTAACAGAAAGTGGCAGTACGCACAACATTCATTCGCTGTTTAAATAGAATCAGCATCCATGCCAAGGCGAACAAGTTGCTGAACATAATGAAATAAAAACATCTACTCATTTATATACTAGGCTGTCAATGAACCACAACATACATAGTTCTGTAATATCTTTAACGTTACATATTGTAAAGTCTTAAGCATTGATAAAGGATGTCGTTATAGTTTATAGGTTCAAAAGACATAATGCAGTTCTCCACAATAATGAGTACTTTTTAACCGCTATCGTACAAACAATCAAACAACATATCTTTGTGAAATGGTCAGTCCCGAAGTAAGTACGAAAACTAAGGTAAATATAGGCCTAGTTTTGCGAAGTTGGTGCCAAATTATGTGAGCTTTGTTAGAAGAGACACGTAGAGTTAGCAAACCAAGATGCAACCATTGAATCATCCAGTAGAGTTTGGTAGTTCAAATCATGTAAACTTTCTGAACGCGAGTCATATTCCGGACTGGTTTCCATGCTCACTGAACCCGATAAATCAATGTGATCAGTTGTGTACAGGATTTCATGGCAGATGAGAAACCATCAATTTAGGTGCGATCTGGTGAGGAATTTAGTTGTTTTCTGAATTAATCTGTCTCCCAGAACATGACGCCAGGAGTAAGATACAAGTACACGCCCAGTTGGTAGGTTAAAAAGAGAGACAGTCCTTAGGAAACGTAGATGCGACAAGTACCTTTACGACTAGCATAGGGTTTCTTGGGCCTTGCCTGTCTCAGCGTGTTATATCACTTTAATGCAGCTCTACGTGACGGCTAGCATAGCCATATAGGTGGACATTCTATCGATTTGGTTTCCAGTGAGTCATTAGTTTGTATTGCAGTTGCCTGAAAGATATAATTATATTAAGAAACCCAATTTACGTAACACATGCCGGTCATTGGTGAAATATATGTATCATATGGACAGCTATCTCACGATGTGGAGTGTTTCCATCATAACTTCAACATCTCCATGCGGTATCAAGCCTTTATACCTGAACAAAGCAAACATCGAAGAACTGATGCTGAATCGTGATAAGTTGAAAGGTGACAACAGAATACGGTCAGGTTCAGAGACTGTTTCATACTTTCAGACTTTCCATCTCATTATTATTATACTTTGTAAGAAAACAACGCTTACGGGGTGTGGTTGTCTATGAAGTGCCTGCTTTTCATTACATCATGTCTTGTAACCTACGTACGCGGTGTGTACGTTGCCCAATCTGATTGTGTGACTGCAAGAAAGTACTCTTGCTTGGCTTTAGGGATCTATACCCCGTCAAATATACAACTGTTAGTCAGTTTTCGAATGCTTTCATTTATCTCTATGGATCCAATGACTCCATGCAAATCGTATTGTCATGAGAAAGTTTCCGACAGTTTTATGAGTTAAGCAAGAGGAAACTCTCTTATCACAGGGAAAATCAGAAGAATCAGAAGACTCTCAAATAATTCGTATAAGAAATCGTCGTTTTCCATGCAAAAACTACTTAGCAAGCATCTGACCCTACTAAACATTGTGCTAACGGAAAGCGTTATACAGTCTGACTGAAACAATGTTTTACCATCGAGGAGTAATCAACAGAAGAATTGCCTCGGTCTGGTTGTATGTATCTCTCATTTGGATATTTGCTTACTTTGGAATTATAGGTGACATCTAAAAATTGTTTTAGATTTTCTAGGCTTATAAGTCATTTGTCACCGTTCCATCAACATTATGTTCCTCCAACTTCCTCTTCCCAGTCATCCATCTCTGTCTCTATGTCAGTCTGTACTGTGGTTTATATTCGTCTACCTCCGTCACTCATGTTTCTGTATCTTGAATAAAATAATCGTAAATTGTTGAATTCGATAGTCTGGATTTGCCAACTGAATGTGCGATTTCGATAGTCTGGATCCGCCAACTGAATGTGCGATTTTGATGGTCTGGATCTGCCAACTGAATGTGCGATTTCGATAGTCTAGATCTGCCAACCGAATGTGCGATTTCGATAGTCTGGATCCGCCAACTGAATGTGCGATTTCGATAGTTTGAAATTGCCACCCGAATGCGATATTTCGATAGTCTAGATCTACCAACTGAATGTCCGATTTCGATAGTCTAGATCTGCCAACTGAATGTCCGATTTCTATAGTCTGGATCCGCCAACTGAATATGCGATTTCGATTGTCTAGATCTGTCAACTGAATGTGCGATTTCGATCTTCTAGATCTGCCAACTGTATGTGGGATTTCGATAGTCTGAATCCGCCAAATGAAGGTGCGATTTCGATAGTCTGGATCCGCCAACTGAATATACGATTTCGATAGTCTGGATCCGCCAACTGAATGCCGATTTCGATAGTCTGTATCCACCAACTGAATGCGACAAGACGTTCTGTCGCCGACCCCTGCTATGTTATATTTGTACCACAATGTATACAAAGCTTGTCTCCAACGTCGAATTCGTAAATAAATGTACTGAAAATCATGGACCGTGTCGCCGTGCAACTACCCAGCTGAGGCCCAAATAACCATGCTGACACCTGCATCCCTGTTTCAACGTTGACTGAACTTTAACTCATTGGAACCAATCAATGCGTTTTCAGCAGTATCAGGGTTGCTAAACTTTAACGTCTACTTTTCTCAAGTGGTCCTCCGTGACCACGACACTTCTTAATTACTTACGTTTACTGAACAAAATTCCTCAGAATCGTTTTGACTCAAGAAAAGAACAGAGATTAACGCTGGGACAAAGTCTTGCCCTGTAAAGAAGTAACGTATGAGCCGACGGTTCCTTCTTTCACCTCTGTGTAAACACTTACTCAAATGTTCTCTCATTAGAGAAATTCAGCCGATAAAAATAATTCGCTTGTTCAAGCTTTTCCTTCGATCCTTAGCATCTGTCCAAACGTGCGGTAGAAATGAGCATCCTATGTACATTTACATCTGTCCTTATTTGAAACTATCGATATGATGAGATGAAAGATGAATTTTACATTGAAGGTGCAGTCATTGATTCCTATTTAATTAGGAGCCTTATATAGCTTTAGGTTCAAGCTCAAAGTGCTCCATATTATTACCCTGGTCATAAATTCATAAACTTTTCTCAACTCCAACGGTAGTATACAACCCAAACGGCCTGTTAAGTGCTAGATTAATGTTAAATTTCACATCATTATCACTTTCGAACCAAGTACCCAATTTTAGCTGGGTGGACTGAGGCAATTGTACTTGCCATTGGAGACACCACTGATATAATCAGTGTCTCAGTGCGAGGCAGTGGCGAACCCTTGAAGGCCTGAAAGCTTTGCGACTCGAGCTGGTCACCCATCCAGTAGCTGACCAGCGTGCGTTGTGCTCACCCCACCTATGTGTGGAAGCAGGAAAATAAACATCTCTTGAACGCTTTGCTGTGTGAAGAAGCCTCTGGATTCTTCGTCTCCTGTTGGAGTTTTCGGACGTCTGCCTGTTTCTGGCATGTACTAAACGACAACGCATGACATATTTATTTAATGTTCATCAAAATGTGTCAAATATTTTTTTCTCTGCAGCGAAAGTTTACAACTTTGTTTATTTTCCACTTCAACGTTCTCACATACATAAATAAGGAAAGAAATAGTTCCATGTCATTACATTTCGTAATGACCATTTTGAAGTAAAGATAATACTTTTTAAAGTCACATAGAGAGCATATACCAATGTAAACAAATTTAATTTGGCAGAGTTGAAAAACATTTTCATGCCCAAGATTGAACAAATCTGTTGGTTATCTATACAAATATTTAAACACGTTGTGCTGCCTAGCTCTTTCTTAATTGATGGGCAAGAACACACTTCATTTATAGATAATTATCAGTTATTTATGAAAATGGACATTACTTCAGACGGATTAGAACAAATTGAATATTCGTTACTCACATACTTTCCTTTCAAAACAGATTAGCTTGCCTTGAAGGGTTACATTCCTCTTTATCGATGTCACTTAATTGCTTTTCTTAAAAGACCCCACCCATTTATAGCTAATGAGAGAATTCACAAAGACATGTAGTAAACACACGGTCAAATCTCTCGTCGCTGAAGATCTGTTTACTTTCAATGTCGATGTAGAGGAGAGCAAATAACAGTGCACGTAAGCCGCTAATGTTGTAGCAAATACAACTACGCATGACATTGCTGCATTACCAATCACAATGTATCCAGAGTTTTCAAACGTCAGAGTGACAATGGATGACTGGATATTTGTTTCTTGCATGACTTGCCATTCTAGCTTGCAGCATTACTGCCTTACACTGAACTAGCCAGTGTGTTGTGAATGCCACCCCATCTCCCCCTGTCCCTATACACCTAACACTTCAACAAAAGCATCATTTCCACAACCAGATTCCAGTCAATCAAAAGCAATATTTCTCCAGTGCATTTTCAAATACATGTTTCTGGAAGAGAGTGATATTAATCAAGAAGCTGTCACATATTCTAGCATTCTAATGATATTTTGTCGCCAATTTTGAGTTGTGTTGCATCTGAACAATTCACAGATTCAGTCTTAAATTCAAGAAACCAGAAGAATTTTTGAAGAAAATTCAATCCCAAACCTTTTATCTGAAACATATTCAAAGAAATTGTATTTGCGAAGTTGTACTTTGAAAACGTATTGTAGATAACAGAATAAAAAAAAAGTTATTCTATTTTTCATATGTAAATATGTGATACAAATGTTGAACCATTTCCGATAATGATAATCTCTTTGTAATCGACTGTATTCGTGTATGCATGGTTTAAGTTTATTCTATACGTGTATGTTTGTTAAATTAATCTGAATAAATCTATCCTTTTATTTTTTTCCTTTTCTGCATCAGACACATATCACCAGTGCCAAGCACGGACCTCGTTTCTGGAACGTGCCCATTACCGACGAAATCATACATTTCTAAGTGCTGGCTAATGGCAAAGAACTTTTAATTGTCTGTGGACAGATGTGTTTATGGTGTGGACGTACACACCAGACACGTGGGTGGACGTTTAATATGTGCTGACGTCAACATCACCAAAAATTAAATGGATTGTCAAAGAAAAAGTAGGTAGAGTGCACTGGCCTACACAACAAACATTTTCGACCAGTTGGAAGAGATATTTTGTGTAGTTGCTGCATAATCAACGGTCTTGGTATAATAATGAGTGTGTACCGGTATTCACTTTTAAAATTGACCTTTGAGATTCAGACGGTTTGTATCGTAGTACACAATGTCAAAAACTGATCACTTAATGAAATGATAGGGTATTCTTTCCCATACCGGGGCGGGATGGTGCAGTGGTTAGCGCGTCGGCCCAGCAATCTGCCAGCCTTGATGTGATGTTGGTGAGACAGTGGTGATGTTGCTGAAAGATTGCAGAAAACCATGTAAAACCCCAAATCACTCACTCACTCTTTCCTATGCAGCGATAAGTCCATTAATGCGGCTGCGGCTTCGGCTGCGTATCCAACTTGTGTGATTCCATTCTATGCATTCCATTCCGTTATCACACGTGGCTTCTCATGTGGTAAGTTTCGAGGTCTCTTTACAGTTTCGTAGAAAATTGTTATTATGAAGACACTATGCATGGAATTTAAATTCTCCTTCCAGCCCCCCCCCCCCCAAACTAGCATATTATGACGTGTATGAACACAAACTAATTAGAGGCAGTAGGAAGGAAGAAACATCTGTTTGAAAAGAAAGTAACACTCTAGGCATGAAGATTTGGGGGAACAACTTTGCCCATCATACTGTACAGTTGCATTTGGTCTTATCAATGACCTAATTTAATGATATTTTGTATGCATACTTTTTCCCTGCAGTACACGGTTGACACACATGTCACAACAGGTAATTAAAAACCACAGTATTGGCTTCACCTCTGGCAGGTAAATGTTGCAACATGTGTCCACTGCATACAACCAGCACTGGGGTACCTTCACTGGTAAGAGCAAGATTCGATTTTCATGTGTTGTGTTTGGCGTATCAAAGTAGTCATGGAACAGCGACATCCTACCTAAACGGACTTCTGCAGCCATACAAACCAACACCCTACCCACGATCAAGTAGTGGAAACCTACCAGTGATGCCACAGTGGAAGCAAAAGACCTATGAACGCCGCTCTTTCAGAATCTCAGCAGCTTCCAAGCGGAACTTTCTACCACGTCACCTGGGAGCGTGTGCAGTCTCTCCAATTGGACACACCTTTGCAACTCAACTTTCCATTGGAACATTATTCTATAGCCCTATCTACTAACAGTGTGGTTACGTTTGGGCAGAGAGCATGTCTTCGGTGTGGAGTTCGTGCGCTATACAAATCGACGTATTTTTACCTTCGAATGATAAGTAGATTGCATGTTCTCTATTACATCCTTCGGTTTGGAGACCTGGCAAGCCTATCTGTGACATGAGTGAGTCAGGTTGCAGCAAATAAAGCACACGAGGATACAAAATGTCAGTTGGATTAATGTGCAATGCACACAATGTCAGTACAGCAAGCAAACACAAACATTTCAAGAATGCCAGTCAGTTTAACTCCGTGACATGGTTGACAGATACAACCGTGCAGGGAGATTAAGTCAACAGAGTACTCTTCAGTGGTGAAGGTAATTCATTACAGAATGCAATAACAATAATGTTTGTTTTCAATTACGGGCCGTAACTGAATATGTCAACCAATAAAACGTCTTTAAAGGTCAAAGTAAAGACGCAGAGAGGTATAAGAACCCTGTGATATAACGTCCTGTACAAACCGCAAGTGTGAACGGTGCCTTTGTCTGTAGACAAAATGTCCGCCTTGCTTTGATGGAACCCTGAGGGCAATCTCCTGACTCCGACAGATCATAACCTCTTTTTTGCTACATCCCGGCCGAATTTATGAATATTTTCATATAAATCTGTGGTAAATGTCTTGAAAATATCAAAATGACCACTGCATATATTGTTTTCTAGCGCCGTACATTGTCCTGGTCGCCAGACAGAAGAAACCCTTGTTCTTTTTGCGTAAAATAGATGACATGACCCCAAGAGTTTTCTCACGAGGTTTGTATTTACCTTCAGCTACGGTTCTTCACCGATACCAAAAGATTCTTTATTAAATGTTGGTCGCATATCTACACAAAGTCAAGCCTTCGAATCAGACAGCACTTGGAACATTAAGGATTGAGTTATTACACTGTGTTACAAATCCTCACAGATACTCGTGTTAAATTGTCAGAAATGCCGCTGCTCTTACTTTCTATCTTTTCAATTTCTCTTGGGCATATTTGTACAAGTGTCTGGATGGCTCTAGCCAACACGAGTTGTAGCTTCTTTATTTATCTGCAGGCTACTTCAGACACGTCGTAATCAAGTAGTATTTGATCTGTGACAGTTAAATATTTCCACGCAAAAGATCACGACAATCCTCGATCGATTTCATCATGAGGCAGGTTGTATTGGACTAGAGGACCAAATAACATGCCTTACCAGATTTCAGTATTATGGGTAAAAAATGTGATTAAGTTATTTCTGATAAAACGTTCAGGTACGTATTGGTTTGCCCGGTTTGTCCCTGTACAAATTCTGGGACCGGGTGTGACACAGAATACAAATCGGCGTATAACACTCTGTGGTACATGGTACACGTTTAGCAGAACTAACTAACTGTCACTAAGATGACGACGCCAACACGTCGCTGTGATATATTCCAACAGAATGGGCAAATGGTCGATCAACGACAACGGTAATTAGATGAGAAGCCAGGCATGGAAAACAAATGAATAAATTTGCATGTAAACCGTGGTCTACTCTAATGTCTCCAGGAACGACAACGTTTTACTGGCGCCAATGTACACCAAGAGCTTCTCAGATCAAACACAACTTATAAATGGAAGAATGAGTGACGGGAATAAAGCTTTCCAGATGCTAATCGCGTTGTCATGAAATGGTTAGTGTCCAAGTTAATACATAGAAAGGTGGACAGATCAGAGTTACACCCACGAGGGAGTGTACTAGATTTGCAGTGATTTCAGTAATCTTAAGCAATATCAGTTTTCAGGCTTCGCTTCTGAGCTTACCAAACTGCTAGCTGACCCCCAGGGGTCTGGACAAAAGCCCTACGGACACACCCTTCAATTAAATACATGGTGAGACCAAATTAAGCCCCTTCCATTGCTTTTCAAGTTTAGTAACGGTCATGTTATTAAGGCAAAAACAAATAAAGTTGTGAAAAAACCGAATTGAATGTGAGGGTCAGCAGATCGGATTTTCTTATATACTCTTAAAAAAAAGTAGGGGATATTGAAATTGCAAGGTCAATTACAAACCAATGGTAATCATTATTGGTCCCAAACTAACTGTATCTTTACAAAGAAGGAATTGAGTAAACATTTCATCCCGTATTTCATTACCTAAACAGTTTCTCTTGCAGCCATGATCCGTGAAAGAAGGAATGGGTAAGGAACGGAAATTGAAAATTGACATTTTGTGTCAGTAGTGCGTAATGCCCCCGTTATTGGTCAAACATTCATTGATTCTTTGAGGAATCGTGCGTAATAATCTACCTATGTTAATTTGATGCAGTCTGCTCCATTCTTCCACCAACGCCTGGCAAGTTCATCTAGCGAAGTTGGTGGTCTTTCACGTTGACGCACACGTAGGTTCAAGATGTCCCAGACAGCTTCAATGGGAGAAATGTCAGGGCTTATTGCTGGCCAGGGCATCCTACGGATATTGTGCCGTTGAAGGTGGTTATTGACTATTCTTGCATAGTGACCACGAGTGTTGTCGACCTGAAAGACAAAACGGCACCCCTCACGTCGTTCAAACGGGACAACATAGGGTGTCAGTATTTTGTCCCGATAGTACTGGGCGGTTCTTTTCCATGCGCGATATGGTTCGATTGGTCATAGTGATCCCACACCATAACAGACCCACCATCAAATCTGTCATGCTGATTCAGGTTAACATTGCGACCACGCCCATCAAGGAAGTCAAAAGTGTACCGGGACTCATCTGAGAACATTACACCTGACAACCGCCGATTTTCCCAGTTCCTGTGTTGTGTACACGATTCGCGTCTATTGACAATGTGACGGTTGGTCAATGACTGCACTATACGAGGCCGTCTAGTATGAAGATGGGCATTGTGTGGACGATTTCTAATCGTCTGATCTGTCACGCGGACACCAGCAACCTACTGTAGCTTTGCAGCAATCTGATTTGCTGTTTGAGTGCGATTTCTCAGAGTCTGGGTATGAATCAACCTATCTTGGGTTCTTGCTGTTGACCGTGGATTCCCTGAACGGCGTCGATCATCAATATTATGGGTTTGGTGATACCTGCGCCATAATCTGCTAATCACAGACTGGGAAACATTGAAGAAATTGGCAACCTTAGACTGACGGCTGCCAGTTTCACGTATACCAATTGTCAGTAGACGTTCAGCACGTTGGAGACGTAACAATGCGAAAATACAATAAAAGGATGTCTCAGATAAACAAAATCAACAGAGGATTACAGTCAGAAGCTATAGAATGAAAGAAATCTCGATCACAAGGGAGTAAATGACCTTTGTCTAAAGTGTCAAATTCGAAAATACGCTCTGGCCACGTGTTCGTGATTTCTACGTGCTGCACGTGCGCACGTTTTGGTGCTCTGTTGCAGATAAATTCATGTTCTCTTCATTGCAGTCGGTGATTGCATCCAAAACAAAATCATTATTTTGTTATTTACCTTGACATTTCAATATCCCCTACTTTTTTAAGAGTGTATTTTGGGTTGAAAGTTTCAACTGATAAATTATGAACTTATAGAGTCATAATAGACTCGGTTCTACTGACGAGTGTATATCTTGTCATCATGTTTAAGAACGTTGTTGGAAAGAAAGAAATTTACTTTTTACTAAAATAATACTTACATACTGATTTTGGATTTTTTGCATGGTTTTCGGCAATCTTTCAGCGCTATCACCACGGTGTCACCAACGTCTCGTCGGTGCGAGGCTTAAAAGAGGAGTACCCGGCGGTATTCGAACCATGATTACCAAGGCTGGCAGATCACTGAAGATAGTAGAAACTACGAAATTAACACTTCCTCAATAAAAATGTGTGTCTTACAAACCAGATAAAGGCTGCGTTAATGTACGGTAATTAATTACTTAGTTTCATGTTTCTTGGTGGTTTCCCCTTATGCAGGGCTTCAACGTTTCACTAGTGTCATTATCTACTCTAATATTTTCCACTAAGAACTGGTGGCATTATTTTATGATATGGCTGAAATATTGCCAACTGAAAGTTACTCATTGTTCTGTAATGTAAGAGAAACAAGCTCCAAAACTCAGCCAGTGATCCCACTGCACTGGGCCAAATGCTTCACATGCAGGTCTGCTTTTGCATGCTTTTCATGCCCTAGTTTTTGCTATAAGACCCAAGTTGAATTAAATGTTTTTCACTTGTGTTCTGTACCACCATGCTGAGTTGTTGGAAGCCAGATTCCATATTAGGATTT
>JAUELE010233562.1:0-11884 GCA_031471655.1 Diodora aspera
ATAACATATTCCAAGTGAAATGAGATTAATTATTGTAAGTGAAATCTAATAACATATTCCAAGTGAAATGAGATTAATTATTGTAAGTGAAATCTAATAACATATTCCAAGTGAAATGAGATTAAAGATTGTAAGTGAATTCCAATCAGATACCCCAGTTCATCTTGTCACGTAACCTACTGTTTCCAAGGAAGCATATTTCCAGAGATCACGCAGGTACATTTGACAGATCGTGGACACAGTTCCCCTGTTGAAGGGTAATGTCTAATGTCTTAGAATGAGTTTCACTAAAAAAAAGAGTTGGCACGACATCAAGTGTTCAGACATGCAGAAATATTCATGTTTGTGTTAGGCACGCAGGCAGTTATCTTTTTAAATATACGTGTCAATCCTCAAATTACATTTTCTCTTTTATTTTCCTGTGCCCGTCGGCAACTGGTATAATATAGAATGAGCAATGTTATCTGCTAAGTTTGGCGCTGGTTTACCTTTCACTTAAATGCGATTTCGTCAAACATTTTGTATGCTGATCATGAAATAAGACAGAACATCTGAAGAAGCTTTTATCATGTAGACAATCATTCACGGTCGCTGATGATGAGACTAACAGCTGTGTGAGGTCATTCAACTGATTCTATTCTGTCTGAAGTCACACTAACGCAACACCAAACTAACAGTTACTTCAATTGAAATCTGCTTGATTTGTACGATTTGAGCGTGACATAGCCAAGTGGATAGCGAGTCGGCAAAATGATGTGCTAGACGTTGGCTGAAGGTTCGAATCTCGCTCTGGTTCTTTCAATGCCGAGACTGAATCATGACACTGACGTGATTTAAGTGACACTGTGCTGCTATAGTAGAATAAGTGTTAAATCGGCGTTAAATCTAAACTCACACACTTCCTGTACATAATATAGGATAACAAAAGAAGAAATATGTTGAAAGAGGTTTGACTAACGCCCACAAGCAACTGACATGTGACCTTTACGGTTCAAATATTTAAACGTGAAAAGTGAATTTTCAGTTCTTCGGAAGACTGATGACAATGTTTCGTGCCCTTTGCTCAGAGAGCGTGCACTCTGTAGCAGCAAGTTGACCTGGTCTAGGAAACTTCTACTATTACTACTTCTGAAAATGTGTATGTTCTTTGAGCAGTGACCTAGTAATAACAGTTTGGATTACCAACTGCCAGTCTTCGAGGTGTGGAATTGGTAAAAGTGTGATTTTTACAAAAATATTTCCAAATCTTTTTGGTGTCTTAACTTATTTCTGTTCTATTGACATTTTGTGTGTGTTTGTCAAGTACCAATGATCAGGTTCACCTGGAAACTAGGAAATTATAGAAACTATAGACATTAATTGTCATTCATGCACTTGTGCCCAGCTTTACGAATGGTTTTTATCTTATGTTTAATTTGAAACTATTAATGCCAACATTTGACGTGGATTATGTTGCATCGACATACATCTTATTTATGGTACTCGCGCAGGAAAAACAAATCAATTTCCAAGTAAGAAGCGTTCATTATTGAGAGAAACAAGAATTGAGGGAAATACTAATTGATAGCTACAACAACCATTTTCATTTTTGACGTTCAATTTTCTCTGTATTTATTTCAATAATCGAATTATCTCCCGTAGTACTATTAGATAGAACCATTGATTGCATTGTAATAGCAAAACGTTACCTAGTACTAATGGGGATCTGAATGTTAGTCTTTCACTGAAGCAGAACTTCGGCGTGGTGAACTGGAAGTCTCAATATCACCAGATCAATGGGTAATCGAAGAGTATATGACGTCGAGGACAGCTAAAAGGCGGAAATATTATGCGATTAATTTAATGGGTGTGGTGCTACGCTGTGGGGTGCGTTCCGTCGCAATACGGCTGAATGCAGTGTGGTGTGGTGTGGTTTGTGGGATGCGATCCGTCGCAATTTGGCTGAGCGCAGTTTGGTGTGATATGACGTGCCTGTGTGTTTGAGACAAAATGCGTACATGTGAAAGAAATGTTTTGGAGAAATGTAAAACCAACATGGATGAGGGATTCAATGGATACGTTCTTCAGCTATGTTGGGTGCGTTTCGTTGCAATACGGCTGGATGCAGTGTGGTGTGGTGTGGTATGGTGTGATGTGGTGTGTGGGGTGCGTTTCTTCGCAATAAGGCTGGATGCAGTGTGATTTGGTGTGGTGCGTTTCGTCACTGGATGCAGTGTGGCGTGGTGTGTGGGGTGCGTTCCGTCGTAAGACGGTGGGTGCAGTGCAGTGTGGTATGGTGTTGTGTGTGAGGTGCGTTTCGTCGCAATAAGGCTGGATGTGGTGTGGTGTTTGGGGTGCGTTTAATCGCAATACGGCTGGATGCCGTGTTTGTGGTGAGTGGGGTACGTTCCGTCGCAAGACGGTTGGATGCAGTGTGGTGTGCGTTTCGTCGCAATACGGCTTGATGCAGTGTAGTGTGATGTGATGTGTGGGGTGCGTTCCGTTGCAATACGGCTGGGTGCAGTGTGGTGTGGTGTTTTGTGTGGGGTGCCTTTCCGTCGTAATAAGACTGGGTGCAATGTGGTGTGATGTAATGCGGGTACTGTACCTATATGTTTGAGACAAAATAGCTGACGGATTCAATGGATACGTTCTTCAGCTATGCTGCACCAGTGTGGTGTGGTGTGTGGGGTGCGTTTTGTCGCAATACGAATGGATGCTATGTGGTGTGGTGTGGTGTGGTGTGGTGTGTGGGGTGCCTGTTGTTCTGTCGCAATACGGCTGGGTGCAGTGCGGTATGATGTGATGCCGGTCTCGTGCCTGTGTGTTTGTGAGAAAATGAGTACATGCGTATGAGATGTTTTGGATCATGAGAAATGTAAAACCAACACATATGACGGATTCAATGGATACGTTCTTCAGCTATGTTGCACCTCTGTGAAAGTGTGTTTATGCGTATGCGATTGTTAACGAGATTCGGACATGTTTTGGTATGTAGGATAGTGGTCGTCATGCCTGTATGTTCGTTTTAGGGAAATCAAAAATGGTGTACTGGTTGACTAAATAAATCTATTGACTAACGATGTTGGCCCTGTCCGTGTTACAGTCTGCCTGTTATGTATGTTAACCGAGTTTCTTCAAATCCCTGCTAGATCTAATTACCACCTGTACCAGAACACACCGAAATATGTTGTAAGATTTATTGGAACAACTGTTCGGTTTCTTATGATAAATCAACCAATGTGCTATCTTTATAAATAAGTGTTTAGTTTCCCTCTCTTTCTACTTTGAAAGTATGTACATCGAAAACATAATTTAATAATTTTCCCATCTGTTACATGTATATTATGCAGAGATTACCATGTGATGTTTACAGTTTCAGTTCGGCAATACGTCTGACCTAAATGCTCAAATCGGTTGAATGTGTGCATGTACATTTGCTTGTAGTCTACTTGAGTATCTTCCCGCTGCCGAACGTTTACGTATTCACGTACTTGATAATTTGATAATTTTGAGAAACCCTCAGAGAGAAACAAGACGGCACAAACTGATCTTTTTTTTGTCAAGGACAGCATGTACGTTTTTCATCCTAACAACAGTTCGTTAAGGTCTAAGCCACTACAGGGATGCCTCAAGCTTTATATATAGTATCCGTCAGATTACTGTTTAACTAGATAGGTTTCTTTGGGGTAGAGAGAGGCAAATTAATTTGCTGCTTCAGTGTCTATGCAGATAACGGTTTAGTACCACCTGAAAAAAACATTATCCCTGATGTCTAGTGCAGCTGAGTCAAGGAAGCCGTGTCTAGAGTTTCGTTTGAGATCTAAACCGCCGGTGAGATCTAAACTGCCGGGCAAAAGAAACGATGCCAAGATTTTGAGAGATAACTGAATAAATTCACAATTGCGTTGGATTTGCAAGAGATATCCCTTCAAGATAAGGAAGTTTTATCAACGATATGATGTCAATCAAATTACAGTCGTTGAAATCATAGCATCCTTTTGATCAGCTATGACAGAAAGACGTAAAGGGAAATAACTGAAATCATTTGGCATCGTTTCTTTTGCCCGGCAGTGTAGAATGCATTTATATAAACGAAATAGCGAAGGACCTATATTTACGGTTTCCACGGTCTGTGGGTTGATCAAGAAATAATTTCATATATCAAAACGATAACATTGTCACGATAAGATTATCATGTATCTTCCCCAAATGGGTCATGCTGGAAAAGATCGATACGCAAGACACTTGTCTGGAATGACGAAAATGGTAGGATGGTAGCTGCTGCAAGTTCGCTGGGTTTTCGAATGGCAGAACGGTAGCTGCCGCAATAGACGAATTATTAGTCTCTGGAATATTATTATTGTAAACTGTAATTTTTTTAAAAATTCTAAAGTAGCCCAGAGACAAGCTTAATTCCAGAGACTAATCAAATGGGTTCTCTCCTACACCAGTTATTTATTACTCTGGTGATAGAGACAGACATGCGTTATCAACAGATAACGGTCATGGTGACAGATTTAGTTTTCAAGCTTCTTGTCGCAGGGATGTTTTGGGGAGAGTGTGTGACCCTTATCTGTACAGTCTCGCCTAATGACAAGTCCAAGAAAGACAATACATAGACTTGCACGAGGAAAGATGGGTCATAGAAACATGGTTAGTCTTTAGCAGTATATGTGTATTTAAGGGGGTGTATGATCCTGAACAGCAGTGTTTTATCCAGAAGTTCATTGGTTACTAAACACAAGAAATATAAAGCACAAAATCCAAACTAAATTGAAAATAGTTTATTTTGAAGGGACTAAACAGCAGTCTACACTCCTGTTACTTAGACTGCGCTGGAAATAGTGTTCAGCTATGCTAAAGACCGCTGTGTAGCAACGCACTTTGAAAAAATTACTTTAAACTTGGGACCACCTCAACGCAGTTTGAAATATTCTTTTCAAACTGTGTTATAATGTGGACCACCTTAACACAGTTTGAAAATGTTTTGGAAAAAAAACAAAAATCATACTGAGTGATATTTACCTCTTTTGGTAATAGTTACATTTCCACATGTCTGATGCATGTGTTTACAAAGTTTGCATTTGATCATAGTGATTAATAAGTTTAAAAATTACGCTGTCTAATTTCAGACAGTTAAATTTGGGACACCTCAACACAGTTTCAAAACTTTTTTTCAAAGTGCCTTACAAAGGTGGTATAAATAGAAATTTGACCTAACTTAGGAATGTTGAAGCAATCAGGTCTCAGCTATCAACAATGAGTTGACCCCTCTGTCCTCCTGCCCGGCTGCATCTCCATATATGTGATAGCAAGTGTAACTCTATCCCACTTGTGACTTAGTCCCAAAGCGCATTTTAACATACGCTGAATTTGGTTTTATCTAGACTTGATAAACTGAAGGGTGTGGGCTCACAGTAGTTGGCTGGCATTGGATAAAATTAGTTATTCAGCATCTGTGAGACAGACTAGGGGTAACATTTCAACCATAACGCTACGGTTGGTACAAAGGGCACCACATGTTTGAGTTGAACGAGAGTAACCCAGCCGGGATTCGAACCCCCGACCTTGCGGTTATGAGGCAGACGCTCTACCAACTGAGCTACCCGGGCCCCTCAGGTAGAATAAAGGTGACATTTAACAACTCACCAGAAAGTATCACAGACGGCAATATTTCAGCCATAGTGTGACGACGTAACACAATAAATAAATTAGCGACGTGTAAATCTTATTCAAATTATTCAGATTATTCAAACCTCAAATATAGGTGGATATTTTTACAATGAAACCGTAAGACATACCCATCCATGGGATGAAGCCTAAACCATCCACATCCGCTTTTTTGAATTCCACACTTGCTCCTGTAATTCCATACACTTGGTCAACACAATACCAAATCATGTGAACATCCCAGCACAAAACAATTCACACACAAAACACAACCTTCGAGAGAATAACGTCGCATAGCTAAATATTTATTTTACTTTACTCAATATACCATTACTTATACCACTAGAATTATATTATTTCATGACTTAATGTTTACCAAAACTATTTACAAAATACATACATGAAAATACTGTGATAATTCACTAATTAATTTATTTATTAATAGTTAATATATAGTTATATTTTACACTAGTTTTTGCAGATATAGTTTTACTAATAACATTTGAAATTTTACAAAGTAACTGACCTGTTAATTGTCCATCCTTCTCCTTCGAGTGCAGTGAAACATGTGGCAAGCAACACATGATACGTTCGGGTGTGTGTGCAAGAGCAAAGCCTAACCAATCAGAGGCTCTGATCTCTGATCAAATGATAAACATATCCAGAATGATTGACACAAGGTTACAGGAAGTAACCAAAAATTACCTAACTTGGCTCCTCAATACAGAATGACAAAATCCACCAAAAACCCAACTTACCTGTCAGTATAACTGGCAAGTAATATTCCACAAATAAAACTAAAATACTACCACCAAGATAACATTTTTGGGGAAAACATTCTGATAAACATTTTTATTTAATTTTAATGATTTAAGTTAAAAACCAAATCACCCAAAATGACTCTAAAAACTCATATCACTGATACTGGTAGGGAAAATTTGTAAGATAATTAAACATAATTCTCCCATTACAAACATACTGAACATTGCGACACAAAACAATTAGCCCACTACGGGTGTCACTTTATTATTTTTATACATATATATCATGTACTAAAATCTTTTCTATTTGCAGATAATTATCCTATTAATGAGCACTTCAATGTTGAATCTTACAACTATTGATTGTTGTGGTCTGTTAGGCCCATATAAATCTAGTCTTGTGTCTAATAGATTTAATTCTAGGAACATAGATATTCTTTTCTTTCAGGAGACCCATGTATATAACTTAAATATTGCTAAGCAAATTGAAATGAAATTTAATGGCAAAGCATTTTGGTCCTTCGGCTCTAATCGCAGTGCAGGGGTTGGAATTATTATTAGTGATAAATTAAAGTATACTATCAATAATTTTCATAATTTCGGCAGATATATTATATTAAGTATTACTATTAATAACTATAAATTTAAACTTATTAATTTATATGCCCCAAATATTAGAGTAGAAAGGAAATTTCCACTGCTTTAGTAACTAGTCATTTTTTAACTATAGGGGGCGACTTTAATTGCGTTTTAGACACTAAACTTGATAAAATTGGTAGTGATTTTTGTCAAGATAGTAGTACTAAGATTATTAAGAGTTGGGTCTCCGACTTTTCTATATCTGACGTCTTTCGCTCCCTTTATCCAGACAGAGTTGCAGTTAAGTGGAGAGGGCCGGCTGTCATTAGTACTCGTCTGGATCGTTTCTACTTCTCGCAGTCTCTCATCTCATCTGTAACTGATATTAGTATCGATCCCTGTTCTTTCTCTGATCACGACTATGTGTCTGTAAAACTTAAAGATCTCAATGGGATAACTTTTGGTAATAGCTATTGGAAGTTTAATCATTCTCTTTCAGATTCGGAATTTAAAGTCTTATTTGAAGGCTTTTGCAAAAAGAACATACCCCCTTTGGATGAAATTTCATTAAATTGGTGGGATAAATTCAAAATCGAAATTCAAAATTATACAAAATTAATAAGTAACGTGCGTAAAATGGCCCATTTGTCCCACCGTAAAGAATTGGAAGCCCAATACAGAAGTTTATCCAAAGCACAAATTTTATATCCTGGTTCATATGGAGATCAAATAAAAGAAGTCAAAATTCAATTAAAGGAATTAGAAATTTTAGAATTTAAAGGTCACTTGGTTCGGGCCAAGGCCAAGGATTTAGAAAACGGCGAAAACCCTTTAGTTATTTTCTAAAGAAGGAAGCACAGAGAAGTAAAAATAAAACTAGTTCCGCCATTTTAGATCCATCTGGAAAATTAGTTAATATCTCACATGAAATTTCGAAAGTATTTGTGAATTATTATTCGGATCTTTTCGACAAACAAGAAATTCACGAACATATTGGTATTAGCTTCCTTCATAATTTACAACTTTCGACTGAACATTCGGATTCACTAGAGGGCTAAAAAAAACCAAAAGATGAAATTCTGTTGGCCTTAAATTCAATGCAAAATGGCAAGTCTTTTGGTCCAGATGGTTTTACAAAGGAGTTTTATGTATTTAATTTTGATGTGTTAGGTGATATTCTTCATCGTGTCCTCCAACTATGTTACTCCTCTACTGCCTTCCTCTTCCCGTACCTCTTTTATTTCGCTAATTTGTAAGGATGAATAGAACGCCGAACATGTTAAAAACTGGCGCCCTATTTCGTTACTTAATCTTGATATCAAAATTATTTCAAAAATTCTATGCACTCGTTTAGGCAATGTGATTGGTGATGTTATTAATTTAGATCAAACCTGTGCGGTACCTGGTCGTTCGATACAAGATAATTGTCACTTGCTTCGTAACGTGCGTGATTATGTGGAGCAAAAAGGTCTTCCATTAGCTTTATTAAGTTTAGAAGTAAAGGCTTTTGACAGAGTCTCCAACGATGGTTATTTAATGTACTGGACGCATTTGGCTTTGGTCCTGTTTTCAAAAAGTGGGTTCAAATTTTATATACGGATATATCTAGTGCAGTCATTGTTAATCAGCACATTTCTCGGTCTTTTCCGGTTACGAGGTCTGTACGTCAGGGTTGTGGTTTATCTCCATCTCTGTATGTACTCGCACTAGAGCCTCTTCTGGTCAAAATTCGTAATGATGCGGACGTAAAAGGTGTTAATCTCCCTGGTTCATGTGATTCAGCTAAGATCTCTGCCTATGCTGATGATGTTCTAGGGTATTGCACTACTGATGCTTCTATTAAATCTATCTTATTTTGGTGTGATTGTTTTAGTGAAGCAACAGGCTCAAAATTGAATATGTCAAAATCTCGTGTGATTTTTCTCGGCAAGTGGAAGTCCAGGTCGGACCACCCATTTGGAATTTCCTGGATTGAGCAGTGTAAAATTGTCGGAATTGTCACGGGTTCTGAAATTACAGCAGACGATAATTGGCATCCCATTCTCACTAAATTTATTAATACACTAAATTCAAGTAGAGGGCGTTTCATTTCGGTATTTGGCAAGGCCGTATTGTGCAATGTTTTAGCATTAAGTAAGGTATGGTACAAAGGGGCTGTCCTACCTATTTCAAATCACTATATTAAATTATTTCAAAGGGAGTGTTTTCGCTTTATTTGGCATTCTAAATCAGAACCGATTCGACGCTCAGTGTTGTACAATTCTATTTTAGACGGGGGACTGGGGATAGTACATATCCTCACCAAATTAAAGGCATTCCAATTAACACACGTACAGTCACTTTTAAAAGGTAGTCATGCTAAGTGGACATTTTTTGCAAAATATTGGATAGGATTCTCCTTACGTCACTACTGTCCTGCTTATATTTCCCTCCTCTTACCCCACAGCGAGACAATGCCCGAATTCTACCAGCAATGCATTTCGGCTTTGAAACTATTTCAAACTTTATCTCAAAATCAACTGGTAGATATTCTCAGTTTTTCATCACAACAATTTTATAAATGTTTATTGCAAAAAGTGGTGGAAAACAGTAAAATTGAAAAGTTATATCCACAAATCAATTTCAGGCTTGTTTGGAATAATTTACATCATCATTTTGTGGATAATTTAACAAAAAGTGTTAATTTTAGTCTCATACATAATGCGCTACCTCTTGTACAAGTGCTATATGATCGGGGTATAGTCAAATCTCCACTGTGTTTCCTATGTCGTGTAGCTCACTAAACTCCTGATCATCTGTTTGTTGAATGTCCTGTTGTTAATGTGTTGTGGTCTATCGTCTTCCCATGGTTAAAACATCTATCGTTTGGTTTAATTTCTAAATCTCATGAATTAATCCGTTTTGGTTTAATCCCAAAAAATCCTAATAAATTCAATAAAGCTGTCTGCCTATATTTAATCTCTTTGGCAAAGCACTCTATTTGGCTTATTCGAAATCGTATATGTTTCGACAGGGCGCAGCTAAACGGGAATGACATTGTGTTACGTTTTCTTTCACTCCTAAAGACGCGAATCCGTGTAGACTTCTTCCGTCTGTCTTCTGCTGATTTCCGTTCTTACTGGCTGTACTCTGACTTTTTCTGTAGATTAGAAACTGATAAGCTAGTACTAGTAATTATAATATAATTGACTTTTGACGGCATTATATAGAGTTTGTTACGGCGTTTGATTTGTTATAGCTTGTTTTGTTATTACATAGGCCAAGTCAGGTCTATGATTAACGACTGTTTTTACGGTGCTTCCGTAATTTGTTTGTGCTATTTGTTGTTGTTGTTGCCAGTAGGCCTATATATTATACGCATCGCAGGCATGTAGCCTACATCCAGGAGATTTTTAGTTCTGTACATTATTAACCATCATACGTTCTTTAAATTTTATTTTTGCATGAAGTTCCTTCATTTCTGTTGTATTGATCTTTTACGTTTTGTCTTCCTCGAATATATGTGTGAGTGTATGTGAGTGCATGGAAAAGATGTATATATTTTGTTTCCCTTCATATTAACATGCTTGTTGTGTACATATGCTTTGCATGTTAATTACTACGTTCACACCATAGCTTGGTGAAAATTATGTAATGTTTGTATATATATATATGTGTGTCCCGCCCCAATTATTAGGATTTAGAGTAGTATATATTCTTCTTTTTTAGTAGGCACTATTACAAACTTGTATTCTCTCTCTACTATTCCATGTTCTAGATGCTCCTCTGTATATATTCATATATTGTAGTTACTAATCTCCGACACTGTGATAAGTTTCTTTTATTTCAAGGAGACTAGTGATATCCTGTCTTTTCTCTGTGTATGCCCAGAACAAATAAACTTATCTAAAAGAGATCTCATTTGTGCGCTGAACTCTACGAAGCTGAATGCAGGCAAGTTGTTTTTCTGAATGACGAGCTAGAAGGGTTGCTGTTCCTTCCTGACCGCCACCGAGTCAACATCTCTAGCGGGAGGTGAATTTTTCATTATTTTTCATCATCATTTATCTTCTTTAACCATATCATTGCCTATCTTTTAGGTCGGGGGAATATTTTATTATTATACAAGCAATTTCATTTGCATTGGGGAAAAATATACTTAGAACATGGTATTGTTGGTCATTTTGCCATACTTTGCCACTTTCTGCTTGGGCCTACTTTCTTGCCTCGTGGGCGGTGTACTTGGTCCATTGTACAATCCAAGGTGAATCTTGGGCATCCTTCCTTCTGGGAACTTGTTTTATATCCTTGTGGCATTATTACACGTATATCCAGCTAGGATACTAATATTTTTCGCGCTTTGAAATACAAAGTGCACTTTGTGACCAAGTTTGTTATCACTTTGTCCAAGTCCACGTGGCCTTTTCCCCATTTGAGTAGACGCATCCAATACTTGCTTGTGGTTAAACAAAAATACAAGCAACCTTTTTACCACCATTTCTTAGACTCATACTTCACCTCAATTCTCGCTTTAAAGCCAAATTTTAATTATCCATTTTGCGCAGTACCAGTTGGTTGGAAAAAATAGTCTAGCAGAGCTGGTACATTACGCAATTTTTAACATTTAAAAACCGTTTTGACTACATTATCATTCACGTTTTATTCATCTGAAAGCACAATTTTGTAATTTTCATAAGTTAAAAGGGCTACTGGCTGAAACATTGCCTGCCCACAAACTTTCCGTAAAATGGAAAATTCACTTGAAAAATATCTTGATCTAAATTCCCAGCAAGAAATTCAATCCAAGACATACTGAACGGGTGAACTGACCTAGTCTTCCACTTGCCCAAAAAGATCACGTGAGATTTAGCCTTATTTAATTTGAGCCAGATGCCTCAAGGAAACAATCGTAC
>JAUELE010233573.1:0-11883 GCA_031471655.1 Diodora aspera
CGTACGAACCAGGGGCGGGGCCGGTTGCCCTCACCCCCCCCCCCCCCCCTCCTCCGATTCGGGCAAAATTGCTCAGATATCTGGCAACAACGCCCCAAGATTCGTGCAAAGCAGAGTGTCAAAGTTTTTACTTATGTTATATTTTTTTGCTTCTCGGTTTTACTAGGCGGTCGTTTCTCGGGCAAGAAGGTCACTGCCACCCCCCCCCCTCCCACCCCCTAACTCCGGGGGTGCCCATACGCCTAATGCCGCACCTGCAGACATGCTTTCAACTACACTGAGTATCGAAGGTATGAGTATCCATTCAGAACGGCTAGAAACGTGACACGTTTGACGTTTTGGGTTTGTTCATCGCGCGCGCGCGTGTGTGGATATGTGTGGGTGTGTGTGTGTGAGAGAGAGAGAGAGGGAGAGTATGTTTGTGCACACTAACCTATTGCAGCAGGCATCTGCATTCAGAAGGAGAAGCGATAAGCGCACTGCTGCAGTATTTCACTTAATCTTGGATACAAATAGACGATGCGTTGCAAAAAAAAATGATAAAACCGTGTTTATGTTGTTAACTATTTGCCACAAGATATTGCACCTGAGAGCATCAATATTAATGAATTTCGGTTGTGCGCATCCAGGTAAAATGCCGATCGAAGATCGTTGACTTTAAGAAGGCCTCGATATAAGAAGAACATCATTTTGTCCTTCATGAAGCAAAAGATTCAAAATAATATCAAAAAAATATCTCCAAAATAATTCTAAAAAACAAACTTTCCCACAAACGAAAAAAGTCCATCCTCGATATCCAGAGTTTTATTGTGACTTGTGAAAAACCTTCGTCAAATACCCTGGATTCACTCTTATAAACAAGGACAGACTCAGCAACACGTCTACAGTGTAAGTCTTGGCCAAATAACATGGGGCGTCGCTCCCCAAACTCGGCGAAACTTTGGGACATTTTCCATTGTTGCCGTGTATATTTGTCAAGAGTTACAACCCTTGTTAATTTCGTCTCGTTTAGTTATGTGACATTTTATTGGTTTATATATTTAGCACAATGGATTATCACACGACAAGGCTATCCTTCATAGGAGTGAAACCTTCTCTTCAGGGTGTACCGTAAATCCTAATTTAAACGCCTGCCTTGAATAAACGTCCGTCTTGATCAATTAAACGCCGAGGTTTCAAAAATAAAAAGGAAAAAAAAGGCGAAGCTGATTATGACCAAAATTGATGCAATCGTAGCTACTCGTCTCTTTCCGTGACCGGGCAGTGGACTCGTATGCCTCTCGTGAGCCGACATGCGAGAAAGTTACTTATGGCGGAGCAATGACAATCGGAATGGGTGAAGTCCGATTTCATGTAGGCGTTTACGGATTAAGCCGAGTGTTACCAAGAGAACTCGTGGCGCAAGTGATACGACCAAATAGTTCCATTGAAAGTTTTTTTTAATTAATTTGTTTTGATGCTGATTTATAACACAAATGTGCTTATCTGTTAAATCTGAAATTGTATGATTTGGGGGGTATACAATGCATTTGATAACATCGCATTCCTAGAATATTATCAAACGAAGGCGCAAATCAACAACAATGCAGAGTTATCTTTCCCTACAGTAGTTTTTAAACCAGTTTCTTCTTGTACTCGCTTTGCGCTAGACTGAGGTGGGTCTTATCAATGATGGCGACGAAAGGCATACGAGTCCCCTGCCCGGTCACGGAAAGCAAAGAGTAGCTACGATTGCGATTCGTATACATTATTTATACCACAGCGTTATCTTTTCACTAGCAAAGCGCTGAAATATTTCATTGGATATTATGAGAAAATGAACACAACCTTAAGAAGTCGGTCTACGCTTGTAAGCATACTCACTGCTAGAACAGTTTGGCCAGTAAGCATCCTTGTCGTTTTGAAACACGCCCTCCACGAGCACTTGATGAATGTGAACAAATAGGGAGTCACTATGACAAGAAATAGGGCCCAAACCCACTGCACTTGCACGTTCTGAGACGGTCGATAAATGGTAGTATTCTTTGACAACCAGTCCGGGGGGACCCTTGAGCAAGATCTGAATTTCGTCTCGTCGATGACGTCACAGTACAGAGTAATATTCACGTAAATGTTTGAGGTTATAAGGAGCAGGGAACTCTTGCTGAACACGGTTAGAATGAGTACAAAAAAAGACAGGATCACTCCCACTATCACTTTCACTATCTTCTTGATCTGTGTTAAAGTTGCTTCGTCCAAGCTGATGTCTCTCTCCCTGCCGAAAGTTCTGAAAACGTCCCATGTCCGCCAGGGCGCCTTGCGATCCACACTATCGAGACTGGAAAAAATATATATATCGGCGTTAGACCTAATGAAATGTTTCTGGTCTTTGCCCTTTAGGCAAAAATGATGCAAGGATGCGATCTTCCCCCCTTTTTTTTTGTTTTGTTGACTGACTATTCTATAATCAGCTGTATGAACAGATAAGCAAATAATATTTCAGAATAACCAATTTTTAATTATTTAAATCATAAAAAATAAATAGTTTCACTGAGAAAAAAAAAGAAGCCAAAGTTAAAAACCGGAAAACAGAGTTTAGAGTTACCTGCCCTTGGCAATTAATATCCGGGGGAAAAAGAGTTGACGCGGGGGTCGAGACTGACGCGCGCTGAGACCAGAAACAAAAGCCTTTTATTTTTAGGCTTTATATTATTGTACTGGGAAACCGCTAATGTGTCGCATCATGCAATTACATGTCTTGTGCAAATGCTTTCCTACTGACAAGAATTGGGCACACTGAATTTAAATTAATGTCAGTTGACTCGGAAGTTATTTTACAGCCAGTAAGAAACCACGTCAAGTTTCCACGGGCACGGGCACAATTTAATCTACCACTAATACTGCGTGATATACAGAAGCTATTCCAGTATGACATATTGAGTCGTCAAGCATTTTATGTTCTTAATTTAATTCTAAATATTTATGATTTGGCAAGTGGACGATTCCGCTTAAGTACATGCTGTTTGAAAATGCGCGTCTGAGTCTAACAGGAAGTGGCAGAGATTTGGAACTGGTTCTCTTAACTTGCTGCGCTTTTCCTGAACTTTTGTCAGTTATTCCAATTAAGTACTTCAAGGCTTGCATCTGCGTCTAACAGGAAGTGGCAGACATTTTGGAACTGGTTCTCTTACCTTGCTGCGCTTTCTCTTTTGCCCATGCGACCAGGGATCGGTCTTCTAGTGATCGTGTCACTGTAGTCATCTTTCTCCCCTCCTGGGGGATTCAAATTTTCGCTGCTCGTGTCACTTGAGGCTCCTTCGTGTGGATTACCTCCCCCTTCCATGAAGGCCGGGTTGACTAGTCCGTCTGACGGTGTGTCTGTGTGCTTTATGAGGTTGTCTTTATCTGGTGTTTCTGGCAAGGTAATCGAGCGGTCCATGACGTAACCGTTGTTGCTTTTTGGTAATTCTATCTGCAAATATCAAGAAAAACAACTGTTATTTAAATATGGTTTTGATCACTTTTAGATATCTCACGAGGTCGGTAATGATGTTTCCTTTATAGATTTCTTTGTGCAAAGACTGAAAGATTGTAGTTAACGATATCTCACGAGATTGGTGATAATGTTTCCTTTTTAGGTGGCTTTGTTAAAAAACTAAAAGATTGCTGTCAACAAGAATGGCACAGTCAGATCTGTGAAGCAAAACAATTAGCCTTTTCACTGAATATTAATGTCTTCTTAACACTGAATATTATCTCTCTGCTATACCACTGGGGAATACGCAAACTCGTCTACTAAGAATAGGAACTTTACAGTTAATGGCAAACGTGGTAAGACGTTTTAAGATAGAACGAGATAGAAGACTGTCTTAAATGTGTCATTTATCAGTGATTAAAGATGAATATCAATTTTTGTTGATTTGCCCATACTTTCACCACTTTAAAAGGCATCAGTTTGTACCTAGTTAATACATTTGTTACCCGAAGGTTGATAATCATATATCTATGTTATCAAGCCAGAGTAACAGTATTCGTGTTGACATTTCTGTTTATACCTTGAAACCTTTATGTTATCGCAATTTAAAAATGTAAAGACCCCTGTCTCTTGGCATGTATATACGTATGTATATAACTGTAACATATAACATACACATGTTTGGTCTTTCTACAAATAAACCATTCTGCGTCTTCTGCAAATACATATTTACTCTTTAGGCAAAAACGAGATGATTTTTTACACGTTCCTATTAACACAAAGTTACACACAAATATTAAAATAAAGATCAGAGTCTTAGACAGGCGTAGCCTTTCTCTAAATAGACATTCGAGGGCAAGCAGATCCTCCAGTTTATCGGTTCCAGAAAGTAAGCATGTTAAAAACATACTACAAATTAGCTTTCAACACAATTCTTGAATTGATTTTGGGGTGATGACAATCGAGTACCTTCTCATTTTATATTTAAATAACCTTGAAGTGCTTCCACAAAGAAAATGTCTCAGTAACCCAATGCTTGTCGTACAAGGCGACTAAAATGAGAACCTTTGCTTTCCTTTTTTTCATCCTGTCGATCTCTTCCTTCCTTCAATGCACACACATCTAAGAGTGACTTTAGGACATAGAGTTCAACTTGAATTTGCTTTGTTAACGGGAATAATGGTAAAAACTCTTTGAAGAATTTAATCTTAAGAGTTTACGATCACCTCAGCACTAATATTGCTTTGCGAAACAGCTCATGGCTAAGAGCAGTAGATCAAAATGTCTTGGGGTTTGTCTTCTTTTCTTGAATCATTATTATTGGTTATTACAAATAGAATATATCCCCGTGTCTTATTATCAAAGTGCCCGTACATGTATGTAACATTAATTATGTTACATTATTGGAATATTCAATTCATCTCTGAATCTAACCATCACGATCAGAGCGATTGTTTGCTTAAATATTAAGCTGTTTTGACATGAAACAGTATGCACTTATGATGAAAATATACATATTTCTAAATTGATCTATATTTATATACAAAACACCGAATTTTCAAAACCAGCCAAATTAATCATTAAACAGCCTGGACTTTTAATGGTCAAAGGTGACTTAAATTAACTTTATCCTTTTAAAAGTGTAAATGCACAGTTATACATCGGAGGAACACAGTTCAATAGCCTGAGTATCACGTGAAGTGTTTTGGAAACTAGGTATATGAATGCGCGTTGGAACATAACAGAACATTTTACATAGGTACAAGTTATAAGCTTAAATCATCTTACAACTTCAATGTCTTATGCCCGCTTCTGACCCAGAACTACTGTTGAAAACATTCTCAAGTAATCGGACATGCTGAAGATGTACCTACCGTTCCATAAACTTCTTTCAGTCTTTCTAGAGTATTCATTATATCTGAATGTTTTTCTCGTCCAAATTGTCAAAACTCGATGTGAATTAAGCTACATTTTTGTATCCAGGGTTTGGGTCTGTTGCTCATATTCCATGAAACATCCATTTACATGGTTTCTTCTTGAAAGTAATATATAACAAAATTTTTCTTTTGGCTCTTATCTCTGCTGAGTTCCCCTCTATCTAATGCTCAAACAGACTCCATCCCAACATAACCACGTCTTGGAGTGTGGGTTCAACATGGCGGAAGGAAACGGAGCGGCGCTGAGGAAAGCGCTGCGGAGGGACAACACCTTCCTTAACCGTATGTACACAGATAAAGTCGAAAACAGGCAACAACCGAAAAATGCTCGAAACAAATTCAATAATTAGTTTCTCTTGAAGTCATCGTACTTGTAGAATACTTCTAAATACTCTGAATTACATATATTATACATATGGCACATATGGAATTGTAAATGTGAGTATTGTCAGATGTATGAAGAAAGGAAACTTGGGGGGGGGGGGATTCAAGAAAACTCTTGGCCTTGACAAAGATTAAATGTTTTCAAGACTGTTTCCTCTTACGTCAACATCACTTGAGTCGGTTTAATCATTGTCTTTCTTTTAGAAGTTTAGCATCTTTTATTGCTTCTTAGTTCGTGAATGTTCATATGTATTGTGATCTTTAAAGCGTAGATAATCTTTGGAATCATTAGTCTTATGTTGGTTTGTACTGTGCTTTTATTTGTTATTGTCTTAATGTTTTTTCTTATTGTATTAATTTATTGCGGAGTGTTATATATTGTCTTAAAATACTTCTTTCTTTCTGGTATTACTGCTGAGTGACTTTTACCTCATAAAAAGTATCGTTATATCTTATCATTTCTTATCTTTAATCTTATCTTATGTTATTGCCACGATGAGAAGTTCTGTTTATTATCCGGAATATTGGTCTATTGGAAATATGTGAAGAATATGCAAGCAAAGTAAGATTTTAAACAGTACACAAACTCGTACACACACGTACATGTACACACGCATTACACAAACTCGTACACACATGTACACACGCATAAACACACGTTAATGATCACGCCCGCATTTTACAAAAATTTGGGACATTGGAGTCGATTTTTTGATTACAAGAATAAAAAGACTTTATATATCAGGTTAATATACATTTAACTCAACTCCGAGTACAGAACAGTGTGGTCTGGTAGGTGGTTGTTTATGGGATGAACAATGAAAAGGAAAGCATTCATTTAAATAGAAATTAATAATTTAAATTAAACTCTGGATGATAAAGGATGATCCCATCGATACTTCACCTGAACTGAATGGATTTTTTTAATATTCAGATTAAATTTAGGATGGCAGTAAATATACGTAGATATATACAGTCAGCCAAACACGAACATACTTAATATACACTCACAAACATACGCACGCGGACATACCTACGTGTCCCTTTCACGTCTTCACTCATTCACCTTACTCATGTCTCACTTAGAGTTTTAATTAAAAGTGCAAAAACACCAACGCTAATCGTGAGTATAATGCACTACTGGCGGGTTTCAACTGTAGATTCAAAAATGATACTTTCAGCATGGCTGTTCTCCGTTATCTTACCAAATCTTTGTTTACCAAGTGGGTTGTGATTGTCCCAAGTTCGCTCGCTATCTACTTATGTATAGGAGCGCAGCACTTCTTGGTGTGTTGGGTGTAACTGGTGATGGGACGTTGAGGATAACATTTCTGAAATGCTGGCAGCACACTCTTTGTGATCTATTTACGGTTATTAATTAACTACACCACTATTTTGTGGGGTTTGTTTTTTTCAAAATTAACTCTTCTTTCCTGCATACGCGGAAGCCAAGAGTAGTATTCTGCATAAAATACTGATTCACCCCTCTTGTTAAAGTTCTAACAATATTTCACGACGAGTATATTTAGATTTAAATAAAATCAGGACGATATCATATATAATCTGAAGATATCATTAGTACGAGTAACGGCTAGAAGCGTACAATTTAAGACATTTAGCAAGTGCAGTTGCACTATGTGAAAACAGCTACACGAACAATGTTAGATCAGTTTAAATTATACAAAAATGTTCAGAACCTTTGCGAGTGAAATGAAAGCATTTTCCATAAATACAAACTAATTAAATATATTTCGAATGCATACAACACTGAAAGTTCAATTAAGTCAAATGAATACAACTTTGTTCAATAAGATAACATGACAAGTCCTGCAAATACTGAATTGATAATTACACTGATGTGCAAGTTAAATTTGAAGTAAAATCCGTTTCACAATCATAAGTTCATTTAAAGACAAATTTGCATGTAAGGTAACCTGAGACTGGACTATGTCTTACAATCAAACGTAATTTGTCTTACCCTTTCTTGCCAGATTCCTTTTTCGTTTATTGATTAACTAAGGTGCGTTTATATATCAGCCTTTGAAGTCTTGTTTATGCGACAAACCATTAAGTGGAGCTCTTGAGCTCGTATGGAAAGAACATTCTTCTGTTCATATTTTCAAACAAATAACCTAGACTATTGGTACATCCAGGAAATGAAGTGTCCAAGTCATCCGTTTTGGAGGCCCCTAGTCAACTGATCAAAGGGTCTAAGTCAGCTGAACGAAGGGCACAAAGTGAGCTGATCGGGGTGTTTGCCGGAAGGACAATTTGTCAGGGAAACATATATATGTGGTTTTGTTATCAAGTCATATGGGCGTACCTGCCTAAGTCATATGTACATATATGCGGACAGTTATTCCTTGTGTACATTACCCGTCAATAAGACTAATGGAGCATAACACACCTTAATTTTCAGGTGTATAAGGAAAAGCTCAGGTATTTAAAAACACCTGTATTTCCCATTCCCTATCCCCTACAGAAGTCTAACACCAAGGAAGTATCAGCTCCCCCACTCCCATCTTTGTGAATGAATGGATGGTTGGTACAAAAAAGGGTTCTGGCACAACCCTTATTCAAAAAAATAATTGCTCTTCAATAATTATACAAAGCACAAAGACCTTGTGTAAACAAAGGGTACCCTGACGGATCTAGCTTGGTCAACATGGACACAGTTATAATTGAGCGGTCAATACCAGCAGACCCTTGCCACCTACTCAAGTACTTCCGGCATAAAGGAGCGTGGACAATGGCGATGACCTCATCATGCACCAACGATTTGACACTGAACTAGTTAGTTATGAAAATATTCGTCTTGGTATGTCAGCTGGCATTTAATTAAGGATGGTAACTCCACGAGAAGGCTACGCCTAATATAAATGCAAAGTATTAATCTGTTTCAACTCTGTATAATGGCTGACGCTGTATAGGGTCTTTGTGGTGTCCCTCCTCGATTTTAAAGCATTTCTTATCTCTCAACTATTTCGAAAATGATGTCTTGTTTATGTCTACACATAACAAAATACGCCATGGTACGAACTTCAGCTTATAACAAATAAATGAATTCAGTTGTACATGTATTGCACATGCTCCTTTCCAGTCATACGACATCCTCCAACTCCACCCTAAATACAAATATACTGACGTGCAAAAGAAACGATATCAAGATCTTGAAAGACTACTGATTAAAAATTCGCATATACGTTGGATATACAAGAGATATCCTTTCAAGTTAAGAAAGTGTTATCAATGACATGATGTCAATCAAATTACACTCGTTGAAATCCAAGCATCCTTTTGATCATCTATGATGTAACGACGTAAGGGAAAATAATCGAGATAATTAAATATTGTTTCTTTTGCACGTCAGTATACATCTATGGATTTCAAATTTTGAAATATTTTTGCCTCATTGACTATTAATATTTGTATTCAAATATTTCACTGACCGTCAATATTCAAAACATAAAGTCACTGTACAGTTCCGAGATAATTGGCTAATAAGGAAAAATAAGAGGGCGAGTGCATCGCCCCCGTATAATTTTGATACAGTCTGATTTTTTTTTACATGTGGTTTAAGGTCATTGCAGAACGTTTCAGAGATGAGCCTAATGCTTTCACCAGTTTGTGTCACTTAGTAACCAAAGCTACATCCTTTACCCAGGTTTTGGAGTCCGGCCAACAAGTCTGTATCTAAATTACTGAGTTGCCCTCCCTCTTTGATGTTGATGCTGCAAGATACTGCACATGCATGGCAAGCTGCACGGGTCAAAAGGAAAAGTAAACACTGTACGGGTTAACACGACATAATGGCGGCGATTTTAGAGACTGCTGATAGGCTTGATGCAGAGCCTCATATGTAGGCTAGGGGCTGATACAGAGGATTATTATTGGGGATGGGGGTGGAGAGAGTAAATACTAATGTGGGCCCAATGCAGAGACAGTTAGATTGAGGTCCCCAGTGGCAAGCAACTGAAAATTAATTAATTTAAAAATCAATTTTAAAACAGACAACAACAAAAACTAACACAATATGGCCTTTCATGGTAACCATTGTGAAGTCGAAACGATAGACCAACAAGTAGCATGAGTCAGACACTTTACTATCCCTCAAACAATGAGATAACTTCAAGTTTGATCTTCGAATAAACTGTAAATTTTTCATAAAAAGGAGTCAATTTTGTAAAACAAAAACCAATATATGTATGAGGAAATTTCAGTAAGGACTAGAACCACTAAGGTAGTAGTAACACGACACACTCTTTCTCTTCCTCTCTCTGTTTGTCTGTCCATCTGTCTCTCTCTGTGTATGTATGTATGTCTGTCTGTCTGTCTCTCTGTTTCTCTCCAGATTCTAGTATATCAATCGTTTATTATCAGAACTCTCTACCATAGTATAATGAATGTTTTCTTCATGAAATTATCCATGTATGATAACGTTATTGTAATAGACTTCCTACCGTTAATGAGCATTCGGATTTTTCAGTTTCATATAAAAAATCATTATTGTTATTGTACAAATCTGAGAGAAAGATTGTGTAAAAATATCACTTTTGAAATAATCGGTGATAGTTTTAGCTCACTGAATCAATCTGTATACATGTATAGCTAATCGGTTATAAACCATGATAATTGTTTACCATGCGCAGGACAAAGAAGTACAGAAGTTCCTTGTTCAGCTTAAGGCGAGAGAGTGATGGTGATGAAACTGGAGGTTAATCACAAGGATTTCTCGAACTACTTAAATATCCTTAGTATTTCACATATATATATATTATGAATACATTCATTGTCTAACTAATGTAAAATGTAGTATATCATGAGCTAATAATTCTCATGCATAAACAACTATTTAATTCATGTTCTTGCAGTCTAAAGACGGCGAGGTGTCTGTGCAGAAACATGGTCTATGTATAGAGGTAACAAGTTGGTCTGCAACACAATGAATTCTTCATGTTTCATTTCTTACATTTCTAGACGATAAGCCAAGCAAGAAGCACTTTGTAAACGCACTAGGGATATCAAAATACATTATGGTATCAAAATACTTACATTTCTACGTGTATTGACATTCATCCACATATTAAAGGCGTTTTAACAAACTCAGATTTCTTGATTTAAGGTATGACATTCCATCACCCGACGAAATTGACAGTGACATTTTCATCCCAGAGTCAACACCGACATTTTCGATATCTCATTATTAGAGGTCTAACATCAGCTAAGCTGTCCTTAAATGTTTAAATTTGGAGATAAATACAACGCAGGGTTCCTCAAACCTTGTATCACCGAGATGAACTCTGAAACAGACTTATACACCAGACTGAACTTCAACTACAAATTACAGGTATCGAGGACTGAGTTCAGAGAAGACTCCCTATTAATGAATTCCGAGAAGGTTGTAAACACACCTGTACGGCAGACCCTACCTGGATGGAGATGCTGCCGGTATTTATTTAGTGAGTAATCACCTGTTGCACAATACAAATCCGCCATTTCTCTCACGCCAAATGAAACGCTGTCCCGTCTCGGTATTTGGTCTGGTGTGGGAGTTCACGTGTGCTCTTACTTTCCAAATTTATATTTGTTTCAAAAGTTGGAATATTTTCAACTCACGTTTTAATTTTTTTTTATTGACGAAAGTTCTTATTCCGTGTTAGTGTTGGGATGGTGAATGAGATACAGACAAACATCTTGTTAACGTCAAATATTTTTGAGAAAAACGACCAATGAACTACATCAGGATGTAAACATGTTTTAACAAAAGGATGACGAGACAACGTATAAAGAATTAATTCATGTAATAAGTATAATTATGCATGGCCTTTACTCACTTAGTCAGTTTACACCCCTTTGATACTGATCTTGTAACCTGTGTGAACATGTGAAATTTCAGTCTGGAATAAATGTTTGTGCTCGACAATAAAGCATAGCATATTATTATCCCTCAGACACAGCTAAGCGAATCTGTTTGTTGCTGTGTGGAATGAGAAAATTTAACTTTTGAAAAGAATTAAACGAGTTGTATCCCCCAAAACTGGCTTCCACAGGAGATATCGCTTTTAGAATATCAAGCGATATCTCCTAGGAGATATCGCTTTCTCTCAA
>JAUELE010233584.1:0-11881 GCA_031471655.1 Diodora aspera
AGTTTGACGTGAACAGTCTGATGCCGTTACTGACGTCCATGATGTCACAGTTTCCTGGGATGATGTCACAGAGTCTGGAGGTCAAGAAAGATAATCTGTCGGAGACGACGTACCAGTGTCTGTCAGACATCAATACCTACATCAGCGAGCTTCTGGTGGGGGAAATGTGGGCACTTAGTAGTAAGTTTGTTGAATATTTGTAGCATCTTCGTCTCTTTTCGTGACAAGGGAGATGATTCGTATGTGTATGCTGCGCCGTCATGAGCGAAAATCTCTCATGACGGTCAAATGAAAATCGGAATGGGTGGCGTCCGATTTCATGTAAGCTTTTACGGATTAAGTCGAGTGTTAGCAAGCGAACTCGTGCCGCCGCGCGCTTAGAAGGGCCAAAACGTAGTTCCATCGAAAAGGTTTTGTATTTAATTTGTTTGGAATGTATAACATAAGTGCACTTATCTGTTATCTATATATATTTATAGGCATAAATAACATCGCTTTTCCCGAATAGTATCAAGTGAAGACGAAAAGTAACAATAATTCAGAGTTATCTTTCCTTAAACCAATCTACCAACCAGTTTTTTTCTTGCTTCCCTTTGCGCTAGACTGAGTCCGGTCTTGCTACGACAGGGGCATGAAGTGTTTCCTCGGCTTGACCAGGTGAAACCCGATTGTGTCAAGATTGTTTGTTGAAGGGTTAAGACTTATGGAATTAGTACATTAATTAGTTGCATCGAGCCGCAATCAAAATCAAGAAAGGAAATGCTCAGAAATGTGAAGATAAGTGTGTGTCAAAACTAGCAATTCAGTTATACATGTAAAATATAATAGTTAATGTTTCTAGCAGTACAGAAAGGAAATCCCAATGTGATGGTTTCAAGAAACAGGTTCCAGGATGATAGCCATCAGGAACATGCGCCAAACTCGTGATCCGACTATGGTCCGAGGTTGATGCATTTCGAGCTTCTCTTTTCAAAAAAACATCTTATGAGCCTTTCGAAGCAAGACCGACTTCAGTCTAGCGCAAAGGGAATACAAGAAAAAACTGGTTTGAAAACTGATTTAAGGAAAGATAACTTTCCGCCTTCGCTTGATAATATTCGGGGAAAGCGATGTTATTAAATACATTTCTTCCTCAGAAATCATACAATTTCAGACATAACAGATAAGCACATTTGTTTCATCATCCATACAAGTTAAATTTAAAAACTTTCAATGAAGCTATTTGATCGTATCACCTCTTAACGTGCGCCACGAATTCGCTTGGTCACACTCGGCTTAATCCGTAAAAACCTATATTAAATCGGACCCCACCCATTCTGATTGTTACTCCTCCGCCATGAGAACTGTTCTCTCATGATGGCTCAAGCGACACGTACAAGCCCTCTGCCCGGGCACGGAAGAGACGAGTAGCTACGAATGGACCATTGTCAGTTCTCGGTCGTCAAGTTGTACTTTATTTCAGCATCCCCATATCTGCTCAGCTGGACATCCGTCCGTCATTTGGATAACACGTTTCATGAAATAGGACCGCACAAAATGAATCTTATTGTTCATTCTCATATTTTAATTTGCATTTTAAATCAATCGTATGCTATTTCCTTTCCAGTGTTCGACGCTACGGGAAAACTTGGTCCCTCCCTGCTACAAGGTTCTCTGACCTTCATGGGGAACTTTGATCAGTGCCTGGAGTAGGTTCGTCCCATGAACAAAACAACAGGGAAGATGATACAGGGTGATACTTATGTGGTATCCTTTACACCTCCTGCAGGCATCAACTCCTTGTTTTCTACATTCGCGTTGAGCTTCAACTCTAAGACATAATCGAAAACACAAACAAATCGCCACACAGGCGCCGATCGCGAACTATTTGAAGGAAGCGTTCAACTTATAGCATCGCCTCTTCTACTGCATGTATGCTGACAGCCCCGCTACCGCCACCGTGAGGAGCGCGTGAAGTGCGATCTGAAGACAATCTAGCGTCTGACTTCACAAGCTCTTCACAGCGGAGGTAGCTGGGCTGTCAGCATACATGCGTAGAGGAGGCGATGCTAGGAGTTGATCGCTTCCTTCAAATAGCTCGTGATCGGCGTGTGTATGGCGATTTGTTTGTGTTTTCGATTATGCGCCTGTGGTTTGAATACGATTTATTGACGCTGTTGTTCGATTGAAGTGGGTTTTTTTACGCAGTTGGTGCCCTGGGTCAACATGATCGACGCCTGTCGCCAACGCTTTGTGTCTGAGGGTATCTTGACAACAATCTGCTTTTCACTGATTGTCACACATTTAGAGTTCGTGTGGTGCCAACCTTCAATGGCACCATTACGTGACAGGCGTCCGAGGTCAACAGAAAACAATTTCAGTTCCAAAGGATACACATACATGTACAAGGTTTTGTGTGACAAAAATGGTCAAATGTATGGAAACTGGCGGACACATTTGAAAGTAAATTTTGAAAGATACTCCAGCAACATTCATGTGAATGTCTTGCAAACTATCTGCACTGGATTCATGCGTTTCTGTGGTTTTCCCAACGGTGAAGGAACAACCTAACTGTGTTTATTATTCATTTATATGTATACAATTAATTTTCAACAAAAATGATCTATCTTACTATCGATCTTGTGTTGTCCCTTTTCCTGATGTGCCTCTTGCACACCGCATTGCGCTATGGCTGAAATATTGCCCCCTTCAATGTAAACATCCATATCACTCACTCACTCAATAAATATAAACACGAACTTGGATATCTCCTACTTATTAAACATACTGACGTGCATAGAAACATTAGAAACGTTACCAAATAATTTCAGTTATTTTCCCTTACGTCTTTATATCATAGTTTATCACAAGGATGCTTGGAGTTCAATGAGTGTACTTCAATGAGTGTACTTTGATTGACATGTCATTGTGAATTTATTTAGTCGTCTCTCAAAATCTTGGTATTGTTTCTTTTGCATGTCAGTATAGTATACTATATTGTTATTTGCCATAAAGATATTTGATTTTCAACAGGTTTTTAAAAATTTCTCAAGCTTTCTACGGTAACTACTTCAAATATGCCAAGACTTTGCTCTAGTTGTAAAGTTTGCTGAATACAAGTCTTTTACCTTGCCTTCAATGACAATTAGGAAGGTCATGAGATCAGCAGTTTGTAACTTCACGTAATATTGACATGTATTCCTCTGAACAGCAAAAGATTATATTTACCCAGCCATTGCTGTTCCATTGGCATCTCTGCGTTCTGCATAAATATTTACCATGTCGCATGCCAATGTACGCATGTTTGAATGTGACAATCATGAACATGTGCAAATGCTGCATGTGTCGATACATCATTAATGTAAGATCCTGAAGAACATTTTACATGAAGCAAATTTTCCTAAAATTCAATAAAGTCAGCATGAAATATTCACCTGACCTTATAAGTAATTGGTCAATTTTCAGTAATAACAATATTCCATTGTATATTCAAAGCTGTCAATTCTGTCTTAAGTCTCACTCCTTGTTCATGCTCTCTTTCAACTGAAGATCTATTCTACCCAGCTCCTTTCAGTTAATGTCATAACAATTCTTTTAGTCGGATCACACATCCCCATCCTGTCAACCTTGCCCTGCTCCAGCACTTCTTTGAGGATTCTGTTCTTTCTAGCATTTCTGGAGATACGACCTTCAGAAAGTTTGTCAACTTTACCATCCCAAAATTCATCTTTTCTCATGCCATTTCTGAGGTATTTGCTAATGACAATCATGATCATCTAAGATAAAATCGTGTTGCAGAGAGTTTCAAAAGGGATCAATCCCGTGAGGCTTCCGGGGAGTGACGTGGTGTCACTATGATAGAATAGGGCCTCAGTAACCCAATGCTTGTCGTACAAAGCGACTAAAATGAGGTTCTTTTGCTTTTGCTTTCTTACTATCAATCCTGTGTTGTCCCTTTTCCTGCCTCTTGCACATCACATTGGCTATGACTGAAATATTGTTCCCTGCAATGTAAAAATCCATATCACTCACTCAAAAGGGATCAAACTGTTTTCAGCTATATTGCTGAACCTTACTTGATGGTCAAGTCGTCCTTCCCAGTCCTTGACCAACTACTTACACTCTCATTGCTGTCACATCATCTGTTATTTCAGCTATCTCGCATATTTTAGGAACTTGGATGTTCTTCATACTTTGTGCACTGTCTGCGGCTTTATTGCTGGTCACTCATGTAGTTCCTGCCAAAGCAGCACACCTCCTTCTTTAAACTATCATGAACATACTTCAACCACTTATTATCCCCCTTTTGTCATAACTGATCTTGCAGACTATCATGTTTCAATACTTTTAGGCCTCATTACTGTGATAATCACCTCTGTTCTTATTATCCTTTTGATTCAACGCCGGTCCTTGCTCCAGAATGGTTTAGTTCTAGAATTTACAACTGGACCTGAGTGTGTTACCATTCCCATTCTATCCCTATCTCTCTGTCCAGCTCACTGGGACATCCACGCCCCATATACTATCGACAATCTCCAAATCTCTGGTTATTTCTATCTTAAACTTTTAGTTGATTGGCCTGACTTTACTGTCCCTAATAAACTCACTCACACTTCTCTCTGTGTCCTGACCACTATTCGTATTCCCCACCTGACAGCTAGGAAACTGTCAAAAATCTTCCAGCAACCGTTCACTGCCTATGTTCTCCTCATACACAATGGATACTACAAAGTGTTAGATGCAACTTTGGTTTTATCCGTATTTTATGTGTTGCAGCACGAATATGATTCTTTTTATTTTGGGCAGTAAAATATATTCAGCTCACAATGTAACCAACTGAGTTGATGTTGTACTTTGTATTGTATTATGATGTTTGGTAATTATTGAAGTTGTTTTGATTCTTCTTTATTATCATATTGTATCATCATGATATCTATTTTGTACATGTACTATGATGCAATCTACAAGTTCAAAGAAAGATTTTGAGGTCAAAAGGTACACGAAACCCATGGGTATTGTAACAGATCGTTTTTATTCACTAAATTGTAACAGCTCATTTTTATTCACGACCTAACACATTTAGTTAGATCTGTGGTTGATGCTCTGAAATATCAAAACGATACAAACGATTAACAATTTCTCACGACGTTTTTACTATCACTTATGCGTCATTGATGCATGTGTTGATCCAACTCCCCAATGTAAAAATCATCATGACTGTTTTTAATTGAAAAAGTATAATCAACTCAATGCTGTCGTGGGACTGGGACCTCTCTCACAGCGTTTATCTTCTCCATCTGTTGATAACGATGATTGGTACAGGGTGTGTAACGACCCTTGTTGAGTTCTCCATTCCTGATGGGGTAGGTTTTTGATATTAACAGACTCCAGGAACGGCTCCCTCAGATGCCCTGGACGCACTCGTATGCTGAAAGATCGTCTCGAGGTCGGTAAAGTTTCCACAGAGAAAGCTTGCGTCCATTCATGTGGCGCGTCTCTCGTAATATTCGGCAAAGTAAAGACGTTGTTCATGATAGTCTTTTTGCGTGTATGGAAAGTCAAAATTTGCTAAATAAAGACAAATCAATGGGAAACTCTAACTGCACGAGAAGAATTAGCAATTTTGATAGATTTAAACACAAGGTCGTTGCTTTGCCAAGTGTTAGAGAGACACGCCACATGATTCAACGCAAGCTTTTGCTGTGGAAGCCTCACTTATTGGTCAAAACACCGAACTCAAGACGATCAATCAGCACAGGAGTTTCGAGGATATACTGTAACTTGTTGCATCTAATATTCAATATTTAAAGGTAGTTTTCAGAAAATGGATTAACCATAAGGAACATTTCATAAAGCATGTGCTCACATGAGCAGGTACATGGTCAAGAGTAAGTCCTTTTTCGAACTTGCACCATCAAAGATCGATTTCATGATGTAAGATAATTATGAATACATATTGAATGCTTCATTTCCTTTGTGGAATTCGATTTCACATCCTCTATAGCTAAATCCTGGTAAGTTTAAGTTTCAGTCTACAGGACAACTTTCAGGCAAACTTTGTACTACTACAGCATCTCTGTTCAACCAAGGGATTTGAAATAGTTCTTTTGTGTTTTCAGATTCATCGCTTTCTCGGTTATATGGGACTGTCTTCCTACAACTGGAGAAACTGGTTCTTAGATATGCAAAAGATTATTCAAAGACATTGGGGGCCCCTAGTCATGGGCATGACATGACAATACAATGGACATGACAATACACACTAAACTTGTGTACCTTTAAAAATCAAAGTCAGTGATGGGGCGGGGGCCTATAAATAGTATTTAAATATGTTAAATATATGGCAGAATGATGCACCAAATTGACTCTTTTCCCTAAAAAGGGGAGGGGGAGGCCTTCAGACTAGTTAAATGAGAATGATTTGGGGTTTTTACATGGTTTTCGGCAATCCTTCAGCCACATCAGCAAGATCGCGTTGATGTCAGGGCTCATGTCTCTCCGGGCTGAAAGAGAGCCACAACCACCAAGGCTGGCAGATTGCTGGGCCATTCCGTGCCCCACTCATTGTTGATGATTTCCCGTCTCCGGTGCAGTCGTAACTGGGTAACTGAGCTCCCCCCTCTGGCAAAATCCTAGATCCGCTCCTGAAAGTGTTGCCACAGTGAACAAATTAGTCAATACTGTATTTGTAACTTGACCAAAGCCTTCATCAAATACCCTGGATTCACCTCGATGCGGAATGACTTTCCCTAGGTCACTATGACCTTCTGTTTTGACCAAGCAGTAAGGCGTCCAAAGCGAAAGTCTAGACCCTGTCACATCTCTCCCAGCACTCGGGACACCTGTCATGTTGCCGTGTTTATTTGTCAAGAGTTACTTCCCTTCCTAACTTTGTCTCAGTTAGTCATGTGACATTTCCTTGGTTGTCTATATCAAGCACATTAGAAGTTTCCATGCACACAAAATGACTATTTTTCATAGGAGTGAATCCAGGTTGTTTGACTAAGGCTTTGGACCAAGTCACAAATACACTGGATTTCAAGGACGTGCTTCTGTCTGAATTTTACAGGAGCCACATCACCACGGTGTCAGGGCTCCTGTCTTGTCGGGCTGAACGAGAGGTGGGACTCAAACCACAACCCCCAAGGCTGGCAGATTGCTGGGCTGACGCAACATTTAGAATTACAACGTTTCTACTGCTGTCGAGACTGAGATCACAAGAGACAGAATGAAACAGAAACAAAAAACACCACTGCAATGCTTTGAAACATATGCTTTATTGTACAAATAATAAAAGAATAAGGCACTACATTATTTGGCCAAAAACCAATGTAATACATGAGTCAATAAAATACTGCCAAAAAGCAGTCAACAATAGACAAAATGAGTATATAATTGTGCTTGCAGGAAATATAGCTTTCCATTAAACATCATAAATGCAAAAAAGCTCGAGTTCAAAAATGCACATTGCCAATCACCAGCATCATGCAATTATAAGCATCGCATATATACTACTCGAAAGATGTCAGGGATCAACACTGACCGAAGCATGATCTGATATAATTGATTTTTCTGTTTGAGGGATTATCGGAACCGGCCACATGAGCATATTTCTTGAAAGGATGTTTTCTTGCAATAGTGTTAGTACTGAAAATTTACCAATTACAGTAAAGGTCAGATGAAAAGCTAATGCTGAAGTTCACTGAATTTTAGAAAAATTTGCTTCACGAGAAATGTTCCTCAAAAGGTTAGATTCATGATGTATCGGCACATGCAGCATTTGCACACGTTGGTCACGACCGTCACTTCAAACATGCGTACTGTGACATGTGAGCCAACATGTCATGTGTATTTTGGATCCACAGCTTAGTGATAAAATAACGTTTTCACCATGTTTGATCCCTAACGTCTTTTGATTAGTATAGTATCCAATAACAGGTAGCGCCACAAACAACATTACAAAACATACCAATGACTGACACAATACTTTCTGTCATAAGGTACCCACATGAACTGCATGCTGGTTCACTCCAAAGAACTTGTTTCAAAACATCACTGAAAGTACGTATTGGAACGTAATACCCATGTCAGAAAAATGCCCGAGATTCATAATGTGTATATTTTGCGATATATTTAAGTGAATAATAAATAAAAGGGAACAATAAATGTAATTTAACGTAGCAGGGGGTAATATTTCAACCATAACGCTACAGTTGGTACAAAGGGCACCAAATGTTTGAGTCAAAGGAAAGTGACCCAGTGGTGATTCGAACCCCCGACCTTGCGGTTGTGAGGCAGACGCTCTACCAACTGAGCTACCCGGGCCCTAAATGAAAAATGAGAAATCAATGAAAACATGTACAAATGACAGTATGTCAACTTACCAGAGCACTTATCATGTTATGTGTCAGTCGGAACGGAACTCTCTCAGGCCACTCGAATGTCTCTCCCTGAAGCAAAATGATATAAAATATTCCAGAAGCCCTGTTTACTAACATAAGTCTAGAGAGCGTGAGTTTGTATTCAACATGGCTTTTGGTGGCCTTTCAGTTGAATCTCAGAGAATTGACTAAGGTGGAATTTGAACCCATCAGTACCCAACCGGACACATAACCATTACACTAAATCATGCCACTTTGACAAGAAATAGTAAGAGTATGATCCAACATGTCACCACAATTTTGGTCTACTACAATATATCAGTCACAAGCTTGGCTACATTATCAGTATATGAATCAGTGCCGGATTTCAACTCTGTGAAACCCTAAGCTATAAAAAGCCTGGAGACCCCTTATTAAAAACTTACAAGATGAAAATAAGTGGTTGTTAACTTTTGTAATGTTGAAATAGTTAAGTTACTTTCCTTTTTTGACACAAAATCAATTCAACAGTGGTGTATTAACCCATAGAACGCTGGCAAATGTAGCTAGCAGTGTTAGGGCTTTCACTGGCAATAACTAGTGTATCCAGAGTGGCCATTAGTGCAGGTGACTAGATGACAGAATGTATTTGATTTGATGTGAGAAATATATTTCTAAAAATCACAACAAAACGGTCAAATGCACAGCATTTTAAGTGACGGCACTTGAGAAACATTTCCTGTTTTTTAGTCTAAGATCACATTTCCTGTTTTTTAGTCTAAGATCATAAAAAAACAAACATGGCAAAGTTTTGTGAGTACAAACCTTATTAAAAAGACAATTGAAGTCGACATGGACAGTGTCTCCAGTTGTAGAGTCGTACAGGATATTTTCGCCATGTCTGTCTCCCAAGCCCAAGATGTATCCAACCATACTGATCACAGCGGAGGTACGAGCGTAGGCCACACGAGCATTGTACCTGGTACAAAAGGATAACGTGCAGGAAATGAAATTTCAATGAATTCAGGGGCAAGTTCAGTTTGAGAATTCAAATTGATTACGGTTTTATGCCGAGACACAACATCGCTGAGTAACTTTGAATTTACAGTGACTTTCCTTGATCTTTCAACTATATATCACCATTTCACCATTAACAATCATCAGTATCTCCTATTTTTGGTATTGGGTTTATGACTTAAACGTCAAGGCTACATCTCCAAGCTGAATGATGTGAATCCTCAACTGTCCTGACCGAGGATGATGCTCTGAACTGCACCCCCAAGCAGACTGGTACAAGCCAGAAGGAATGATCCATATAGGATTTGTGAAGCTTTCTACAATCATCCAGCTATATCACAATAATCAATGTTCCATTTCCTAGCCTGAACAAAAGCAAGGATTGTACAATTCATGCCCCAACCCTTTAAAACTGACTGACAAGTTGGTGTGTCATCACAAAACTGTTGTGTGTACTGACTTGACATTTCCCTGCAATCAGACTTGACAAGGGCCACATCACACAAGGCTTGAGGCTCCTCTACTCCATCACTAAACATTATTTCATCACTTGCTCAACATAAGACACACAATAAACTTGAGATGTTCAAGAGCACAAGACATAATCCACACCCATTGAAATATCGTTTTTCTTTCCTTGTCCCTGGACAAGAGGACCAAATTTTCTCACTAGTCATGACTAAAACTTACTTGTCCCAATATTTCCAATCAAATAAACCTTCTTCCTGCTATTTTTAGAAAACAATGTAGGTAAGTTTCTGTCAGACGCCCGTGTGTCAGGCAGGCTGGCATTGTACATATTGACTGCCCTGCATAAACAACTTACCTTTCATAAGAACTGTGATACAAAATACGGGCTCGGACAACGTATTTCAGCCTGCCTCAAAGGTCATATCATCCCTGCTATATATGTCCATTTAATACAACACATCCACCCACTGAAAACACTCACCATGATGTGGGATCAGGGAAGGTTCGAAGGAACCACTCATTGAAAACTGGAGGATGTCTGGGAAGCAGCTGATCTTTGAAAATTTTCATCTTGGTTCTACAAACAGATGTTTGTGTAAATAACAGTTGTAATCAATACTGAACTTCAAATATCTTCGAGTCATAAAAAAATTGTAATCGACAATACTTCCTGCAATCGTTCAGCTATATCACTCCAAGCTTTAACACTTTATTCCTTCATGACAATAAATGACGACCTGTACGTCCTTGATAACAACAAATGACATTTGAGGTGAGTTTTCAAGAAATCTATAAACTTGTACTTTTCATTTGATATTACAGGTAATAAAACAAGAAAAAACATAACATCTTTATTTTTGTGAATTTCTCCAATTCCAAATTTCCCTGACTAGTGAAACCCCTGCAGGGTCTTGACAAGTCTGTGAAAACATTTCTGTATGCTTATATCACAACCAAAATCAATGATAATAATTTTAAAGCATCTTAAAAACATATTTCAACACCATGAAGGGCTCTGCTCAAGACTGAAAGAAAGTGGGTGATAGACATTCAAAATACAGACACTAGTTGTGAGTGCTTACTCGAGAGATGACTGCAGACTTGGCATCAAAGCCTTGAGTTCCTTCCCGCTGACGTAGATGCCCTTTTCTCGGTACAGCTTGAGGAGGAGGAACCTCAGCCCCTGAGTGTTGTTGACCCACTCCACTAGACCACACTCCTCATTCAGAGGCACCACAGTCTGAAACACAGCCAGGGAGTGAGAGAGTAATGATCTCGCCAATCTTTCAGCCATATCACCACTATCATCAGTCCCTGAGAGTTGTTGACCCACTCCACAAGACCACACACCTCATTCAGAGGCTCCACGGTTACAGCCAGGCAGTGATTTTGGATTTAAAGTGGTTGTTGGCAATCTGTCAGCCATATCACCAGTATCACCTCAGTCATGTAAGGGCTTCATCTCCAGACGAAAAGAGAGGTGCCTGAGCAATACTCAAACCCACAACTGTCGAATCTTGTAGAAGAGTACCGGTAATTTTCAATTTTTATTCCTACCCAACTTGGACCCAGCTACTAATTCTTAGAATAAAACTGGTGGCAACTACTTAACCTCAGCCAGGATTTGGACCATCAGTTATCAAATACCTAGTCAGCATTGTCTCCTGACCATAAATGCATTGAAGCTGCACAAACTAACAAACAATTGCAATAATTTTGTGTTTGAGAGTGGTTGAGGTGAGGTGGTGAAATGGGTTTATAGTGGGACTCAGCAATTTTACAGCCATATGTCCACTTTCAGCAGTTTAGTGCAGGTGGAAAGCCTGCATCACCAGTGGGGAGCTGGATGCAATGATGGGGTGAAACCTGCGAGCTACGGCTGCTACTGGCGATCCAATGGTGATATCAGAATGTGACAGTGCACCACATTATCACTGCGTGTGGAAATAGTGACTACTGCAGAGAGATGTGTAGAGCCCTCTAGAAGGCCGACGCTCTACTGATTGAGCTAACCCATCGCCCCGAGAGTGGTTAAGAGATTCACTGATTTTTGA
>JAUELE010233595.1:0-11881 GCA_031471655.1 Diodora aspera
ACGAACGGACGGACGGACGGACGGACGGAGCCCGTTTCAATATCCCCCGCCAACTTCGTTGTGGCGGGGGATAACAAAATGTAGGGGAAAGACTAAAACTACTTTCCATTTCAATGGGGACGCCACCAACATCAATGCCTCTTAGTGATACAGTGTGAATCCTTGAAGGTTTGAGAACGCCACAATTTGAGCTATCATCCATCTAACTACTATTCACCTCCAGTACTTCTTTTCAAACATGATTGAGATCAACTTACTCACCAATGCCAGGACAAAAGGTCACAGTGATGCTCCTGAGGGTTATGGGATGGTAGTTTTAGGTTTCTGTTCTAAGGATCATCAGGTCAAAACCATTCTGTGTTCAGGATTGCTGCCACATAAGTTTGGCACTGGCACTGGAGTAGATGAGCCATTCAGTGCACTAGCAGTCTAATTACAATTTTCTGATATACTACTCCACTTTTAAAAGGGATATTGGAACCTTTTTATCATATAGTTGTGGTAACAGTTACAAAGGAATCAAAAGCCATTTTTTTGAATTACAAAAAATTATATCATGCTTGAACATGCATTAAACAGTGAAAGAAAAGGCGATCATGTCAGGAAGAATTCATTTTGGTCATACTGATGAATTGCAGTGAGATTATCGGTACTGGGAGCCAACTGTCAAGACCTGCTAAAGTGAATGATTGGATCATAATAGAATGTCAGTAACGTGTATGGTATCCCCATGCTTTACAAACATGTTGACAACAGTGATTCATTCCCATTTTCAGCCGACGATTCTGTTGTTGTGGAAGGCACTGTCACTCCTCTTCCAAGGCCGCCTGAAGCTCGTCCAGCAACAGTGGTTGTATCATCCACCAGTTGCCCAGAGACTCGAACTCACAGCTCTCGACACTGTCAGATAGTTGCAGACAACATGTCATCCACCAGTTGCCCAGAGACTCGAACTTACAGCTCTCGACACTGTCAGATAGTTGCAGACAGCATATCATATACCAGTTGCCCAGAGACTCGAACTCACAGCTCTTTTTTTTTTAGAAACTGTAAAAGCGGCGTCAGACCACTACTGTACTTTGTTACTAAATGATGTCACATAAAACACCCATTGCAGACAGCATGTCATCCACCATTTGCCCAGAGATCCGAAGTCACAGCTCTCGACACTGTCAGATAGTTGCAGATAGCATATCATCCACCAGTTGCTCAGAGATTCGAACTCGCAGCCGTCGAGGCTGTAAGACTGTTACATACAGCATATCATCCACCAGTTGCCCTGAGACTCGAACTCATAGCCGTCGAGACTGTCAGACTGTTGCATACAGCATATCTTCCACCAGTTGACCAGAGACTCGAACCTACAGCAAGTATATCATCCACCAGTTGCTCACAGATTCGAACTCGCAGCCGTCGAAGCTCTAAGACTGTTGCAGACAGCATATCAACGACCAGTTGTCCAGACTCGAACTCACAGCCCTTGACACTGTCAGACAGTTGCAGACAGCATATCATCCACCAGTTGCTCAGAGATTCGAACTCGTGGTCGTCGAGACTGTAAGACAGTTGCAGACAGCATATCATTCACCAGGTGCCCAGAGACTCGAACTCACAGCTGTCGATACTGTCAGACAGTTGCAGACAGCATATCATCCACCAGTTGCCCAGAGACTCGAACTCACAGCCCTCAACACTGTCAGATAGTTGCAGACAGCATGTCATCCACCAGTTGCCCAGAGACTCAAACTCACAGCCCTCAACACTGTCAGATAGTTGCATACAGCATGTCATCCACCAGTTGCCCAGAGACTCGAACTCACAGCCCTCAACACTGTCAGACAGTTGTAAACAGCATGTCATCCACCAGTTGCCCAGATACTCGAACTCAGTTGCATACAGCTTATCATCCACCAGTTGCCCAGAGACTCGAACTCACAGCCCTAAACACTGTCAGACTGATGAGTTAAAGATAACAAAAACAGTTTTTTTATGAGGCTCTGTTTATTAATTACTTGTATCTTGATGAAAACGTTTTGACTTTATCTCATCTATTGAACAAAATACATGGACAAACAGAAGCCAGAATTGGAAATCAAGCACATTTCAAAGAGCATGCAGTCTAAGATTAATGCCTACATGAAAAAGTGTCATGTCCACACAGACAAGAGGCACACTTTCTTGGCAAATACAATGTACAAAATGTACATGATATGAACTTGATAAATACTGTTTGATACATATCAGGCTATCGGAACTTACTACAAAAATAGTATATTTATTTATATATGTATAGATGTCTGCATGTATACAAATATTTACAAAATGATGTGTTGTGATCATGAATAGGCAACAGGCTACACATTAAATTATATATGATGAAAATGTGTAATATTGCTGACACAATAACAGAAGCTGGTCATGTTTTAAAGCCCAAGAACTTAGCCCGGGTAATTGAACACAACCCCTACACCAGAAGCTGGCATCCCATGTGTACACTGTTGTAAACCAGCACCACTTATATCATAGGCCAATCCAATCCCCCCCCCCCCCCCCACTCCAGCTAAATTTTATGTAACCAGGGATTTTTTTCCAGTCTGCAAACCTCTCCTTTTTCACAAATGCTATCACACACCCCCTCCCGCCCTTTCCAAAATCCTTGATCCCCCTATGAACATTCATCATTGTAGGAACATTTATATTGGAGGCCAGGTGGTCAAACTCAAAATGTCAGTGCGAGTCTCTCTGATGGTTGGAGAGAAATAGTCCCTGAAGATTTGTTCTTGGGCTTTAAGACATTTATTTTAAATACTGAACACATGTCAACTGCGTCTCTGACTCCAAGTAAGGACAACACTTTTTCAACACAATGTGAAGACACCTTTATGCACCTTTCTGTCACTACTCAGAGCCAGATCAGCTTACAAAATGAGCTAGCATCGTCATACTTTGATTCCTGGCCATTATATGGAACACAATGAATAAATGAAACTGAACAAAACTCATCTAAACATGAGATTCTTTAAGTAAGAAGCGAAGGATTATTTAGAGATTTACTTTTTCTCAAAATCCTTATAGAAGTTTTCAAATGCCAATCTTCAGCTTAATAACAATATTGTGCTCATCCATGATCAGATCTGGATCTGCAAGTCACCATGAAAGACATCTTAGCCAACATTTAGGAGACTTCCTTTAAACTCTTAATACTGAACAACCCTCTTGCTCTAATCTAGCAGAGATAATTCCCAAAGGAGATAGCCTATTTTACGAAAACTCAGACTTCTAAAGTTAGTGGTAGAGTATTTAAAATTTCTTCCCTGACTGATGTGTAAACTTTAGCCAATCCCAAGCCTCAACCACAATTATTGTGACTAGCAGGCATTCTACCATGGTACCCTTTGAGTAAAAGAATCCCATCATAACATGTACTCTTATTTATATCTTAAAAGAACACTTAATCTCGAATTTTGATCTGTTGCTTATATTCCAAATTATGTGATTATTTTGAGAGTTGATGGTGAATATGTATATATATGTGTCATCATATATTTGATATTTGAACTCTTTCTGGCTTGAGAAGCGAGGAAATGTTGGTTCACGGATGATTTCACTTTAGGTGCTTAACATTATACAACTGACTGAATGAAGTCAACTTATGATCGTTTCAAAAGAAACTAAAATGAACGCTTTGTATATATATATGACTTAATATTCAAGAAAAATTAATAATTGGGTTTTTGACAATTAAACTTTGAAAATTGTAAGAACGGTCTTCTAGCAAGAAGCTCACAGAATGCATGGTGCCAATCACCATTCAGCAGTATTGCGTGCATTTTTCATAAATTGTCATGCCGACTTGGAACAGTTTTAAACTGTACGAAAAATGTGTGCATTTTTGGAAAAACTGCTTGTGAATCGTCACAACAGTAGCTTTGGTTCAGCAGAGATAGTAATGTGGTTGAGTCACATTTACTGAAAATAAATACATGTTCATGCGAGTGAATGATGTCAGAATGCTTATAAGCTTAAATGGCTGCAGAATTTATTTAAAATTTCCATGTGTAGACTCCATATGCAGTCTTCTCTCATAGGCATCAACTGCAAGTCTAAATAAGTTAGTGAGTGAGTGATTTGGGGTTTTTACATGGTTTTTTGGCAATCTTTCAGCCACATCACCACAATCTCACCAAAATCTTGTCTCTCTGAGTCGAAAAAGAGGTGCCCAGCTGGCAGATTGCTGGACCGACGCACTAACCACTGTGCCATCCCACGCCCCTAGTCAGAGCAAGACCGACATGCATGAACCAAATACATCAGAGTAGCACTTGAAAATATAAATGAAAACGAACAGAATCACACATCATGCTTACTATTTGTACATTCAAAAAAACAAATTCTCAGAATAACAGCTCTGTTTTGCTATGTGACAGCTGTATCAATCATGTTATATATCATTAAATATTATGCGAATCTGCGTTTAATATTTACTTTCATCAGTATGATACAGATAACTTCAAACATAAGGTCAACCGAGTACAATACTGAAAACACATAAACAATGCTCGGGGTTGGGATAAATGCAAACTTTAAGTACAAGCATTTCCAGTTTTCTCTCCTCTCTCAAGTTTACATCACAAACAGTTCACTCATACTCGTCCAAAAGCTGAGGAAGCTCATCCCAACTTACTGTGAGCTGATGATGAAAAGGAGTTGTTGTTCTAACATCAGTATATGAACAACAGGTTCATAACAAGGAAAAGAAAATATGCATGCAAAATCCTTATCAACTGATGAACACTAATCATGCATAACTACATCTATCAAAACATGGAACGAAAGCTATCTAATCACGCCATGCAGTTTAAATCTGTACAGATCGAGAAAGAAGTCTGTTTCAAAATACTGTATCTCAATTACAGAAAAAATGATAGTTACACGCCAGGTCATGCCAGGGAAACTACTGAAAGGTAAGCTGTGATACATGTACTTTACTTTTGTTTATTCCTATTTCAAGGCAGGCAGTAGAGTGAGTGATTTGGGGTTTGGCGTGGTTTTCGGCAATCGTTCAGCCACATCACGGACTTACCACCATCAAGTCTGTGTCGGGGCTCCTGTCTCTCTGGGCTGAAAGAGAGGCGCCGAGGCGGGACTTGAACCACACCCGCCAAGGCTGGCAGATTGCAGAACCGACGTGCTAACCACTGCACCATCCCACCCCCCTCAGATAGTGGAACTCCTAGCAAGTCTAAACAAGCATTTTTCTTCAGTTTTACTTTGGTGTATAAGAATCATGTTCATTTTGTTTATTTTAACATAAAGTTAAGACTTATATCAATTCATCTCTGTCATTTATCTTAATGTATTAAAGACGTTTATGAATTTTTCATCTATACTAGAACCTGATTCTCCAGACCACTACTAATTGTGACATAAGCAAATTTGACGTGAAAATATATTACAAGGGAGATAACTCTCTTTCTATACTATTTCTATTCTAACCTGTCGGATAGGACAATTTTGATGCTGTGAAACTTTTTAAAAGGTGTACAAAAACAATGCAAGTATTTGTTTAGGTAACAGTACAAAACCTTTGATTCTTAAACAAAGAGCTGAAATAGCAAGCAAAAAGTACTCAAGTAACATACATTCGTTAACATCATAAATAGTTTTGTTTGGAAGCTTCATCTTAATCTAACCAACTTGTGCTGATAAGTTTCATTTCCAAAAGTTTTACATTTCTACAACTTTTTAAAGTATTTTAAACATGAATTATTCCTAAAGTGAGAATAGATCTGAAAAATGTACATGGTATAGAATTAAAAAATGCAATCTCCAAGCAGAACATGTCCAATAGTAAAACCAATCTTTTGATTTCAGTAAAGTAAAGAGTCACAAACTCATAGAAACAGCTGACAATAATGTCACATTCGAAAAAACAATTTAAGAATCAGAATTAAAATAGGAATGTTCTATAAGAGAGGCATTTGTTTGATTATTTTGCATCATATTTAACAATCCAAGCTCTTTAAACAGATCTTTCAATTAAACTTAAAAGTACATATAAAAAAATATCAAAGTATGTTGTTTATGCATATATGTTGCACAATCTCACAGCTATTCACTCCTAGAGCTGTGCTCCACAAAATACCATCAATGACAAGTACACTAGGTTACTGCAAAAGGACAGTGACGCTTTCTGAATGGAACAGTCCCCACGGTCTTCACAAGTTCCTTAACACTAAGAAATACATTTGAGAAATAGTAGGTTTGGTAGTTCTCATGAAAGTGTTATCAAATCTGAAATACTAGTATCTTTGAATCTGAAAGACAATATGAACACAGCGCAAGACTAAAATTTAAGCCAAACTTGGATGGGACTCCAGTGGGATTTATCAAAAGTCTTCTCCTGATGTGGTATGTTTTTACACATTATTTCCGAACTTGAGAATTCACAGCTTTATTGTGAATGACGTTTAATACTCTTTGTGATTTTTTGAAACATTAGAACAGTAGTAATCAACTGACTCACAGAGTCTGGTAGACTATAATCCACCAATGTATTTGTCAAAATAACTACTTCCGAAGTAGCCCGGCGAGACATAATAGATCTACTACATCGCTATTTTCGAAGTTAGCGTTCCTTAGGTCTCATGCATACCAAAGCAGTGCCGTTACTTCCGAAGTAGACAATTACTAGTACTTCCTTCTTATGCATACGGGCCCTGAAAATGGCATCGCCTCCTGACCTTTAGCTAAATCTTAATTACTTAAGAAACGTGTGTCCCTTCTATTTTTAAAACATTGATTTGTACTCACCCCACCTTGAAAATGTTTTTTTTAAAAACGCAGTGAGCGCTTTCAACCAACCAAATCCTATCACCCTGTTCCAATACTGCACAAGATAATCTAACAGTGAGCAAGTGACTGAATCATTCTGCTTTTAACGTGACTTTCTGTAATCTTTCACTCATAATACCACAGTAGGCTAATCTGACAGAATTGGTTGGTCGTCTCCATTGACCAATAAGCAACAAGCTTGCTTGCATACAATAAAACTTCCAAAATTTCAAACTTCTAAAAAATTTTAAAAATTTGATTTGTTGACCTTCAGCAGGTTAAACATTTTTGAATTTTTCACTTAAGTTTGCTGGCAATTTCCAAACTTTGAATTCTAACTTTATAAGAGATTGCTAAATTTCATAAATTCAAACTCATCAATAAGTAATTATTTTTTTCAGTTTGAAATTTTTGACGTTTTACCATACTTGTACATTTGTATGTGAACGCTCTGTTTTAACATCTCATTTCTAATTATGCAGCCATCCCCTTAACAGCCTTATCATCTGAGCATGGCTATCATTGCCTTACTTCAGCAATTTAAATCAATATAATATTTCTTCATGATAATTTACAATGTGAATTTCTGAAAGTTGCCAGATCACAAAATGCAAAGATTGCGGAACAAAACAATATGTTGTGGAGTTGCTAGACCAAAGTCAACTAAACCATCAGATAGCAAAGTTAATATTAAAGAGACACAAAATAAAGTCAGAATTTTATTTTAAATTAAGTATGTAGATGTACTTATTGAACAAGTTTAATTAATAACCAATCTTCACATCTGCAAAAGCAAAGAGACTGCCCAGTACTAGTCAAACATTGTAAAAAGAAAAAGTAAAATGTACTATCAGACAACATAAATAACCAGTACTAAAACATTAAATGCTGAACTAAACTTAGATCAACAAACGCTGTGATGAACACAAGGTCAACTCTTAATTAGAAACAACAACACATTGCAACTGGACAGACAAGATTTTTTAAGACAGTATATACTGACAGACAAAAGAAACTCAACATCAATGATGATTATGAAAACATAATATATTATTACAAAAAATACTAAATGCAAAATGGATTTCAAGAACCAGCACTAAAAGCGACCTAAAATACAATATTTAAAGTATCAGATTTTCATAACCTTCTCCTGGTTAAAAAAAAAACAATGTTAACTTATCATCACTGCCATCAAATGCAATGCTATGTAATGTAGGCTTACAGGAAAATAAGGAACATTAGTTTAATGCAACAACTGTACTTTTACTACGAAGTACTTTCGAGAAAATGGATTTTATTACAGTTTGGACATCAATTAAAAAATTCAGATTGTACTGTAACTACATTTACATTTTATAGTACTTAGATTAGTCATAACTGCAAAACTTTTAACATTAAACAGAATCACATATTTCCATCATAATAGTTACGTTACGTCAACTGGGCTCCAATATTTATCTTAAAACTGCTCTTGGCATGTTGTCTTGATCCATCCAAGTGTTGACAAATGATTTGTTGATAAAATGCCCCAAAACAACATTAATTAGTTCCAAATATGTTCATTGCTATCATACCACCAACATACATCTATTCTCAATAGAATTAAAACTTACTTAAGCAGAAACAATTGACACATGGTCAATTTAATGTAATGGACATTTTGTTTTTTGGATCTGTCTGAATTCTGTTCACTACAGAATACACAACATTTTGTAAAATTTGGTCAGTTCCTGTAAAAGTATAAAATGTTCACTGCAAAATGTAATGCAAATATTCACAGTAAAGTTGAAATATTAAATAATAAATCCATTTCAATGGTAGTGGTGCCTAGCATAAAATTTGATCATTTGTAATTTTTCCAAAAATACCTTTTCAAACCTACCAGAGTGTAACAAAATATTTAGAAAAACAATGCTCATTAAAAAAGATATCCTCAATTCAATTAATATTATACTGAAGGATACGGAGTGTATTTACTAGAAGATTGGATTAGAAATGTAACTGAGAAGCAGGAGAAAAAGTTTCTTTCTGAAGAAGTGGAATATACAGTTACAAAATACAGTGCCCATTTCTAACAAGTGTTACCATAGTGACTTACAGGAGTGTGGGATTGTCTCAACATATCCAGCATTTGATTCTGGACAATATTTCCAGATAGAGCTGGATGGCCTTGACCAAGTATCTGTTGACGATCATGGAGAGCTGCAATTCCCACTGCCTGAGCTGGCAAGACAAAACCCTGTCCTATGGTATGCAGTGTTACAGTAGGCATTGCTGCAACTGGAGCAGGAGAACTCACTCCTGCAGATGTCTTGACAGGGTTAATCATTTGTGTCTGAGTGCAGTTGGGTACGCTGATGCTCTGGGACAGACGAACAGCCTCTTCCGCAGTGATGATTGGGGCTTGAGCTAGAGCTGGACTACAAGCACCTGTCATATCTGCTTGTGAATGCTCAACTGCATTTGAATTGCTGGTGTTGGTGGTGCTCTGGGAAGGGTTTTGGTTATTGTTTGACATGGAAGCTTGGTTGATGGACATATCCGGAGAGAAAGGCTGAGCACTAGAAACTTGAGGGTACGACTGGGTGGTTACAGAGTTCACATCACCATTTGAGGCTTGACTCGAGATGCTTGAATTTGAACTAGCATGTGTTTCACCAGCAGAAGGGGCTCGTTTAACCTGGCTGACCATATCATTCATTCCAAAAGCACTGTTCATTAGAACATCTCTCACCTCTTTTTCGTGGCTTCTCATATGATGCTGAAGGCGATCTTTGCGAGAGTATTCTTTTTCACAAAGCTCACACTTAAAAGGCCGCTCACCAGTGTGCATTCTGTAGTGTCGACGAAGGTGCTCCGGACGACTGAAAAATTTACCACAAATGTCACACCCGCACATGACAGATTTGTCTTGCAAATGTGTCATCACATGTCTCTTGAGGTGTTCTTTTCGTATGAACTTCATGCCACAGATATCACACTTGTGCGGACGCTCTCCTGTGTGGATGATTCGGTGTCGTTGAAGATGATTCTGCGACATGAACTCCTTTCCACAGATGTCGCAAACAGCTGGGTCACCATGGCTCTTCATATGACCCATAAGATGTGCTTTTGCAGAGAAAATCTTCTGACAAATGTCACACTTGAAAGGTATCTGTCCCTCCACAAGCTGAGCAGCACTCTTGCTCTCTCCAGTGTGTTTTTTCATATGAGCCTGGAGATGTCCCCATACATCATAGGACTTTTTACACTCTGTACACTTGAACTGCTTCTCCATCTTTATCTTCGTTGCCAAGCCTGTCATGTTTGTGTTCAGCATCATGTGAGATTTGATATGGTTCTGCAGGTTAATCATAACTTTGAAGCTCTCTCCACAGTAACTACATTTATAGGGGAACTCTTTGTCAGGGGTATACATCATATATAAGGCAGCTCGGTCTGTGGAGTGACTTTTCAGGTGGTCCTGGAATAATTCTCGGGCAGAGAACGTCCTGGAACAGAGATTACAGTCAAAGGACAAGTCCATGGCGGCAGTGCTAGAGTTCATGCCAGCAATATCCCCCTTTCTGGTTTCTGCAGAATTAATACATGTAATATGTGTCTTACTATGTTCTTGCAGAAGTTCCCGAGTCTTGAATGTCTTTGTGCACACATGACACATAAAAATATTTAACTTCTGCAAAATACTGTCACCATTAGAAATGATATTGATGTTGTGTTTCTGTTCATTTTGTGACTTATGCATTCCTTCTCTTGGATCCATGCCCTGTAGAGCTGGATTCTGATTCGGATTTGGGGCCAGTGCTTGAGGTGGTGGGGTCTCAGGCGGATTCTGACCCTGATTCTGTAGATTCACATTATTCTGTACCACTGCTAGTCCTTTATCCTTAATATTGCAATTCTGATGACTCCGAAGGTGAGCTTGCAGGTGCCCCCAAACTTTGAATTTCTTTTCGCACAAATTACAAGCAAAGGTTGCCTCCCCTTCTTCACTGAAGACTTGAGTCACATGACTTGTACAGGAAGTGGCTTCACCAGCATGACTGCGTAAGTGTAGTTCTAAATCTGTCCATAGAGAGAATGACTTGGCACATAAGTTACAACGATATGCTTTTCCTTCAGGAGTATGCATGACGCTGATTAGAGAGTTTTCCCCGATGTGATTCCGAAGCTGAGTCTCTATGTTTGGGGCCACCTGATTCTCAGCTAAATGAGCTAATGCACTATTGGGTGTCCTGATCATATTCATGTAGGCATAGTTGAGGGCCGGAACACTCATGCACATCATGTTACTACCAAGCTGCCCAGCAGCTGTAAATGGTCCACTCGCCATTGTTCAGTTGTGTCCTATGTCATCTTGTGGGATCGGTCTGCAATGAAACAAATGAGTCAATGACATTGGATTTCACATGGTTTTCTTCAATTATTCAGCTATACCACCACAATAAAGTTGTGTTCTCACTATGCGGCTTGTTAAATTTGACTGGGCTGATCAACCTTCTGATTAATTAACTGCTGTATCAGTTTGAGTTGAATTTAAGCTCTGTCACAACATAACACATGATTAAATGTGGAGTTTACATTATCTTTTACAACCTGCTGTACATTTATTTAGCTGAGTTGAAATGAAGTTTTACATTGCAACGCAGCAAGGGTAATAGTTCAGCCCTAATGCAACGTGATGTGCAAGGTGCACATCAAGCGAAAAGATAGTTCATAAAATGGATCGATAGAAAGGAAAGTGAAAGCAAATTATTCCTATTTTAGTCGCCTTGTATGACAAGAATTGGGTTACTGAAGCCCTATTCTGTCTGAGTGACACCATGTCACACCCCGGAACCCCCACGGGCTACATTCATTAAGACAAGTGAGTAAATGATTTTGGATTTTACATGGTTTTTGGCAATCTTTCAGCCACTGCTCACATCAACGCGAGTGTGAGACTGTGATAGGATGTGGTCAAGTACATCCAGTTATAGACTGTGATAGGATGTGGTCAAGTACATACAGTTATAGACTGTGATAGGATGTGGTCAAGTACATACAG
>JAUELE010233606.1:0-11877 GCA_031471655.1 Diodora aspera
AGCAAGGGTGAAATTTCAAATGGTTGTTTCTCAAAAGTTACTTGATTGCTGATTCGTCACTTCGACAAAACATCGACAATATGTATGAAGGTGTACTAAAATACTAAAATAGCGCCCCCCCCCCCGAAAGAGATTTTACAGTCTGATCTCCACTCCTCACCAGCTTTAACAGTCTTAAAGTCACCGGTAGACTAGGAATGACAGAATGGAATGTTGCAATCTGGAACAATCCTTCCCCTTTAAAAAAAATATTCTGAATCCGATCATTAAAGAGAGTCTTTAAGGATAACTGCTTATCGCCTGGCACATAAAACCGCTATATAGTAGAGAGGTGCGAGTGACGGACAAGCCGAATCGGAAAAAGAACGTGCGTATATCTGCGTCCAATTAACCCGCAAGTGCCAGTCATTTCGCCACTTACCTTGCAAACTTTTCCATGCACATTACCTCACCGGTTGCACTTATTTATTTATTGTTTTGCTTGATAGCCACTGATACTATCGAATAAACAAACAAAGACTCAAGTTAAAATACCTTCTGAAAAGTTCTAGATATCGGCCGTTTGACGTTATTCAGTACGGCACGTACACACAGTCCATACCCTTGCTTGACATTCAGAGCCTTTAACACTTGGGTGTCTTAATAGAGTAAATCCCCGGCTTGAACCCAAGTGAACAAAACTTGTACAAACACACCCGCGCAGATCACCGTAAGCCGTTATTTCATTGAGAAGTTACAGCAAAGGATTGAGGTATTTCGTAACGTGACAGACGTCAATGTCAATTCATGAATGAAATTGAAGCCCCACCCAATGGTCTTTGTTGGTCTGTCATTGCGTGGAGGTCATTCGCCTAGGGTGTGAATGAACCTACTTTTTAGAATGGTGTTGGTGGTAAACGGAAACTTCCATGAACTAGCAACAAAATATCTCATTCTGCTTTTGCGTATGATTTCCATTCCTCCAGTTTCTAGAAAGTCAGTCGAAGTCAATCATTACTTCAAAGGTTTCCAAACAGAAACCGACCTCTATAAAGCTGCACACGTTTGATAAAGTATTTTGGATGATTGTCTGCTATAGATGGTGCCATTGAGGGACTAATAAATATATAGTCTTCTATCGATGTACAGTTACTGATAGTAGTAATTGCGGGATTACGTATAAATGTATTGAGCGAACATATTGATAATAAACAGAGCGCATTGTAAAGTAGATTAAATATAGTCTCTGAAGTAAGATAAATGTTTCTAATATATATTTTTAAAAAATCAAACATATCCGCAAGAGAATAATTAAGAACCAAGACAATGTGCTCACAACGTTACAGCTATCTAGACTGTGTGCTTGTCTCTGTTATAATCAAACTTCAAGGTCTGGATCACAGATTGATTGTAGCTGCGCAAACAGCTAATCGAAAACAATAACCTTGTTATTGTGATAACTTGACGGACTCCGATGATTTCTCTCAGCAATTCGGATATTCTAGCGGTTGGTCAAGCATCCTTTTACATAGAACGACATGGCCCCAATCGTTTTCCGATTTACAGTTTTATGTTGTCTTGGCCACTCGTCTTGCAGCGTCAAGTAACGCCGCTTTAACGTTACGTAACGCCTCTGACGTGTATTGTCCAAGTCCTAATTAGGCGGCCAAAATAAAAATACTAAAAACAACCCCCAATTAATCCATAAATCTTACAAGTTTACCAAGCACTACTATAAGAAAACAAATCAATCACCCTAATCTGGGTACCTGCCAATACAGGTATAAATGGTAATAAGCAAGCCCATGCTGTTAAGTGCAAAAAGATCAAATATAACTGCCTAATACACTGTACAAAAGCAGAAATCAAGGCTATAATTAAACGACAAATAAAAGCCAAATGGGTTAATAACTATACTAACAATAAACCCAGCTGGCATAAAACAACAGAACCAAAACGTAAACTTCAACAATATCACCCCAATGTCCGCACGGATGCAACCATTACAAGGCTCCCACTGGGTAAAACTAAATTCTCAAACCCAATACAAACGCAAAACTGTGCCTACTGCAACGCTCCTTGCACTATAGAACACGTACTTATTCACTGCACCAAATACGCCCTCCAGCGCTGTAAACTCGCACTTACATGTGGCCAGCAGCCACTCACCATACACAATCTACTTAACCCACCAAACAAATCGTACTCACTACGATAACAACTTTTCTCAGACAAACCCAGTTAACTAAAAAAACTAAGTAAATTCCAATTCATTTTTATCATTTTTAAACAAAATATTTTAAGACAATAAAATAAAATAAAGCAAAACAAAATAAAATGCTAAAGAATCAACAACAAATCATTACTACTATAGCTACTTCTCCCTTCTCTCCTACCCTGCAATAACACCTGTATTCACTAACAAACTCAAACCCCCTTCACAACTCTCTCCTTTCACATGGGGACAAAAAAGTAACACTCCTCCCCCTCCCTTTAGGTAACATATCCCCCGTGCGCCAAATCAGTATATCTTGAGAGTGCACGTTAAACATTAACCTCTCACTTTCTAAGTCTGATAAAACACTTCTCCTCGATTATCCCTGGGATAGTAAAACTATCGGGGAGAAAGCTTCGTAGAAGTAAGACCTCAGGCTTCGTATTCGGTCTTACTTCTACGAAACATACTTCCCTCGAGTTTTACTATCCCAAGCATACTAGTAATCGAGAAGCAGTGTTTTATCTTATACATGGGTACATGTAAGTCAAATTTATATTTTCGTGAAAGACAAAACGTAGAATGCCAACGGCACAACTATCGACACCAGTATGTATCTCTGTCACGTGACCTCTCCTCGGACAATATACACCAAGTGCCTGTAGTCAGTGCGGTATTACATGAATGACCACCTATACAATCTGTCAATAGCCTACACTAGTGGATTTGCGTAATTATTCCGTGTTCAAAATGTACCAGATGGGTCCACAGCTCACGAAGGGGATTTCATTAGCAATAAAAACAGTCATTTAAATAACGTTATGAAAGTAGAATAAACTACATTCTTAAAATGTAATAAAATAACATGAAAACTTTGATTGTTCGGCTTTTATTTAAGTAATATTAATAGGATTAACCATTCACTGCGGTTCACCGGAAGTGACGTCAATGTGGTATCGCTTCAAGATAACCATGGAGATAGAGTACTGTGTGTCAAAGTGGGGTGTTTTGAAACGTGTCTGGCGTGTGACAGCGCAATGTTTTGAATAAGTGCACCATGCCGATGAGGTGTTGAACATCATGTTGCCCAGTCAAATAGTTAAGATTAGCAGTGTTTCGTTGCCAAATTCGAGATTGAATCGGGTCGTTTATCGTGGCTTTTTAGTTACATACAATGTCTTTATATATGTGTATGATATGGTAAAATGATAGAAATGCACCTAAATGCACATGTTATGACAGTTTTAGTATTTTTAGCGTCAAGTGCCAATGGTTCGATCCCACTTCTTCTTCTTGCTAATACGCGTATATTTTCATCTTCAACCAGCCATACAGTAGAACATACTTATCATCATTTCGTTAATGGCAGCTACATTGACAAATGTTTAACGAAAATACGATGCCTTTAAGTGTTTTCGGCATTCCATGGGACCATCATTCGCAAGTTTAAAGTTTTTTGCATGGAGGGTTAAGGATTTCAATGATAAAATCTGTATTAAAGATGTAAGTGTTGAACTATATACTTTAAACAATATATGTTGAATCTAGGCTGAAATAACGTTAGTTCGTAAAAGCTTAAACCCTTTAATGATGTACTAAATAGCAATAAAAGCAAACGGGAGACACACGACGTTATTAAGCATTTCCCTTATTGATAATGGTGTTATAGAAGATGTGTGGAACTTAAAGTGAAAAATTGGTTTCACATGACGTATTCAGCACTTTACTCAAAATAAAATCTTGACTGGAATTCGACGCGTGGGGCGCGGATAAATAGATCTCGTATCACGCGAGATTTGGGTCAAACAGTTTTGACGTAAGCAAATGTGAACCTGAGATGCTGATTGACAGTTATTTCCCCTTGGTATCTATCTTGTACAACCACATGTGAGTGTATCAGGCTCGAGTTATCGCAATCGCTCTGACAAATAACATTTAAGTGCTAAGAATCTACGAGTTTCGCACGTGCAACCAGAACTCGTCCCCGAGGTCAGGGTCGAACTATCTGATCATGATACTTCAGGTGAATTATGCGATTTGAACATTAATATGTCAACACCTATGAGCTTTCATTTCTTAGCTATTTTGTGTAGCTCATCAAATATTTAGGAAGTGAACGTTATGATAAGACGAAGCTGTCAGTCACACACGTTGTTATTTTTAAAGAGCAATCGTTGTCCCAAGCAGCATCATCATTGACATGCTGATTCACATTTGGATAAGGGCTAATGTCGAATAGTGAATATTTCATTCATATATTTCATTCGATGACTGTGTGGGTTCTCTACAGCAGAATGGGGCACTTGAAGAAACATACTTTATTTCTGTCTGTTGTCCGAATCAACATGGAGATACCAGGACATTTTTCATCCGGATTTCTTTAGTCTCTACAGTTTGGTTTGAGCTTACTTTTGTAAACATGAATAATTTAGTGCAGTACACGTAGCAGCAGCGTGACGCCGTACAGCTGGTGTGTTTTTCTGGACAGCTTTATTTCAGTGCGAATTTATGTTCGTTAATATTGACACTTGTTATTTCCATCCTGATTTCTGAAATTTGCACTGTTTGCACCGCGTTTTAAAGAAGTTTGACCACAAACACAAAGTGGACTTAACAGGTTTTGTGTCAAAACACATCCAAAGAAATGGCCTTATAACATTCATTAATGAAGTAAAATTTGTGAAATTCGGTGTGTTTCACCTATGATATGTAACCATTTTGTTACTACATTTGCAAGATTGGAAACCATTGAGAAGATAAGGCACAAATTAAAACTGGTTTTAGTCAAAAGTATGGACTTATCGGTTTTTGCATCTGAACTCTACCGACATACGCTGGATGCCAGATACATTAGAAGCATTTTAAAATTGTCTTATAATAATATGGTCTTATATATAACATAATTATATAACCATTAAATCACAATACGATGTAATTTGAGAAGCAGAGTGAACTGACTGCTGGGAAGACAGACGGACATAGCAATAATACCATTCCACCGATCTCAAATCGATGAACCATCCGTCCACTTGGTCTTGACATGAAGCATATCAACAGTATAGTTTAAGCAGGGTGATTCAATAATCTGATGTGCCTTTGAACGTGCCGTGTCTCTGAAATCGTAGTAAATATATTTTGAATTCATGCATTAAGTCTTGTACTTGTTGGACGGGTTCCCGTATTCATTATATCTAATACCTGGTGAACGACTCTGATTGAACAGGGATTAAGTGCGCAAGGAAGGTTCCGACTGACTTGAAATGAACGTACCTGCCGTACAGGTTTCGAAAGCCAAACAGCGAAAACACTCATTTCGCTGACATTAAACAACCATATATATCTACTTGGCTTTGTTGAACAATCTTAACCCTTTGCGACCTCACCATTTCTTTATCATGCTACCTTATCCTCTCAAGTAGCAAATTAGCTTCTACGATATGCCGACTATCTGTCTTTACAACCAGCAAAGGGCCCGCTCGAGCGTTATCTATTGTTACAACCATCAGCTCTCAGAGTTGATTATTCCCGTCTTTTGTTTCTTATTTGCAGGTTTCACACAGCATTACATCGCAAATTCTGTTTAAAGTCTGTTCATCAAGTGAAGCGATTTTAGATTTATTACTCAAAATAAGTGACTTTACCGTACAACTGCCAAAATAAAGAATTAGTCTTTGTTCCAAATAAAGTGATATTGCTCTTCTCGATTCCTTCATGATAAGTGCAGTAAGGCCATAAGAAAGTAAGACCGAAAGGAAACCAAAAAACACGTCGTGACTTCTTAACCTAGGCTGAATTGCAGCTGGAAAAGTCGGTCACAAAGATATCGGTGGCCTGCATTCAGTCTTTATAAAGTGCTTTCCAATGCATTTCTTTTCTGAACACACCCGGGGTAAATTCGCCGAGTTGTATGAACTAGTTCGAATGTTTCTACAGAAATGTAAGTTGAGCCATGACCTGCGCTGTGACCTCACCCACCAGGTGCGTGCAACTGCCGACGGTGGGATGGCAGGTTATACAGGACTCTACGATGTATTTGGACATCGTGTGCTTCTCGTTGCTTTGTTTTGATTGTTTAAATGTGTTCTTTCGCCCCTTGCGCATTCGTGCTTATAATGCAAGCAGTAGATTAACTTAAGTGTAGCCACGCGTTTAGTCACGGATCTAATGAATTTCACGTGCTAGCACCTTCGAAACTTCTCAAAATTACACACATTAACTGATCTGATCACGGCGTTCCGCCTCCGGGACGATCCTGATACTTGTGCGTGCGCTCTGCTTATATTTTAATAGTAGCTGAAACCACAGTAAAGATCTTCATATGTACCAATAGATAGCAGTGGCTCCATGTAACAGTCTTCCATAGTCCGGATCTGTAACTTCAGCATTTGTGCAGAACCAGGACATTCATCAAGTCCCTGTGACTATCTTGATACTATAATGCCCTGTTCCCTACTCATACCCCTTTAATTAGCCTGCCAACCACATGCCCTAGTCGCAGCATGGGTCGATAGGATGACACTTTACCTATATATATTGATTTATAGTTTATAAACTGAGACTGATTAGGACAGGGACTTGACAAAAGTCTATGCAGAACCTTAACTCAGTTTAGCGCAAGAAATGAAATTAAGGACTGCATCAGTCTCTTAAAGGAACACGAAAAATAAAATAAAATATTATGTCAAAAACTGGGATAAGTTGTTGAATAAAGTGCATTTGACTCTCTCGTGCTGGATAACTTTCAGACGATCGTCATTTCAGGAAGTTTAAACAATGTCAACTTGTAGAACATTAATTGCAAACTCTGACAAGGGAAAATCATGTTTTGAACAATGCCAGCCCTTCATCCGATGATCATAAGGTACCTGAATGTGAACATATTTCTTTCGAACTGTGTTCACGTGCTCAAGGAAAACTCAACCAGCGACAGATTTCTTCTCTGAAATTGCACCGTGAACTGACTGGGGTGATACTCCAATACCCTGACCCTCGTTACAATACACTGATGGATATGTTCTGGTTATCAGCTCCAGATGGTCATGTGACACACAGGTTGTGTTACATCTTCTTGTACACTTTCTTTGTCTGTCAGGACTCATGTAGATACACCCTGAGTTATCAAACAACCACATTTTGAAAGTAGCGAACAGAGCCGATAAGAACGAATTGGTGTCAGATTGTAAAACCGCCTGAAAAAGACCTGATTGTTTTGTTTCAGTTGTCAAAGCTCGTGCCACGTGTCTACAATAGATAAATACCTCTCAGCTATCTCACAGTATTGGCCATTTCCAAGACTTCAATAATCTCCTTGTACTGCTCGCCTAACCGCTTATTATCTATAAGACAGTCACGTAAATCATGATGATGCTCTTAATAAGGACTTCAAATGAGACTCGCCGTTAGGGTAATCTTATTCTCAGGTGAAGGACCACACATTAGAGAGTTCTTGGGTTACGCTGTAAATTCTGTCTAAAGCAGAACAGAAGAGATAGTACTGAAAACAGATTTTGACAACCTATGTCTTGACACGCATACTCCATACAATACGTTATTCTTTGCCAGTCTTAATAATCGATAAAACTACAATTATTGTACTCTAACCAGGACATGTAAAGTAAACATACTTACGTATTAATATAACGAGATGTTTGAAGACAGCTGTCAAAGCGAGTTGATGAAATACGTAACAATAACGAGTAGTTCACAACAAAAAGGAGTAAATGACCGTATTACTGTAAAACATTCAGTAAATATACTGATGTCCATCTACTCCATCTACCTTCAGGTCGGCGCCGAGATTTTTGTGAAGCGGAAGGGTAGGATGAGGGGAGGGGCACAATATATACTGACGTCCAAAAGAAAGTATACCAAGTTTTGAGAGACTACTGCATAAATTCACAAATGCGTTGGACATACAAGAGATATCCCTTCAAGACTTGGAAGGTGTATCAATGAGATGATGTCAATCAAATTACACTCACCGAAGCACCCTTTTGATCAACTATAGCATATAGACGTAAGGGAAAATAATTGAAATAATTTGATATACTTTCTTTTGGACGTCAGTATATAATTTCTGAGAGCTTGAGAGGATATGAGCTCAGGTACAAAAGTAACGATATCAACCCTAAAATTGATCTATTTTTAAAAAGAACAACGTTTGCACAAACGGAATAGGTATAATTAAGGAGACATGCATTTTACTTTATGTATGCACCTGATGAAGAAAACAACTCGCATATAAAGGCACCATAAGTAATAATAAAAGTTGGTATCATTTCATACACCTGCGTTATAACGAGGGAGCATGTGCAACGAAAATAAGTCCCGTGTGACTTAAGTGGTGAAAGCAGACCACCTATATAGCGCTTTATAGGTCTTTAGATGGGACTTTAAGCTTCAATAAAAATTATGTTGACACGCTGGCATCTTGTTCTGTTAAAAGTTATAAGCGATTAAAATCATGTTATATTTTCAGGGATTTTGTGTGTCATCCGATCAATCCTTGAAGATAGTTACCAGACTCTTTCATCAGTTTTTTCGTTGCTTTTGTACATGTTAGGAAGCTCAAATAATGTTAAATGTCACTCCTACTGCGTTGTTCCTTTCCTGTTTTGGGTTTAATGTTAAAATATTCAGTTTTCATGATGTCGTGGATATAGCCACAAGCTATATGAAAAGAGACAGTTTGTCGTCCTACAAGATCAAAGGAGACCATAGGTGTTTCTTTGTCGCCTCTTCCTGCTGAATTGGCCATTTGCATCCTCAATACTTTCCGGGTCTGTGTACCATTGTTACACAACGGAACCTGGCACCTGTGTGGCTGCGTGGCTGTGTTGCTGTGTTTTGACAAGTAGGTATTCATTCAATTTCACTGTCCAACTGTGGCTCCAGTGAAACTGACTTTGCAATCTAGTTGTTGGGGTCGCTTTTAGGGTCTTCAGGTGACATGTCCTGACTGCATTTAAGGTCCTCGAGGTGCTGTACCAATTTAATAATCCCACAATGGCTTCTGAAGTGAATGTCTTACCTGATGAATCTGTTGTTTTTTCCTTACCCTGGACATCCAGTAGGAAATACTTTCAAGAAGATGTGGCTTCAATCTATTGCAGGTCAAGATCTTAGTTCTTTTTTTTCTGTCTTAGGTTTCATGCAAGATGGGCCCAATAAAACGCTGACTACGTGTGGAACGTTCCATAACTGCTGCAGTTTGGGCGATGTCCCCCTTTCTGTGGTTTCCTTCACCAACACTGTGACCCCTAAATCATACCACTCATTGATTGCAATTGACGTCGGGTACTAGCGAGAAAATGACACTTGCGCACACGACCTCTCGTTGTTTTTGTGACGAGGTGGGAATTAAGTGTGCATGATTCTATATGTGGATGACCCACATAGGCCTTGATTATTGAACAACCAAGCTTTGAAAAGCTCCTGTCAAATTCCGTCGATTCAGATACGTTAACATGAGATACTGGATACTGATGCCAATTGCTTCTAGACTGTTATCAGAATGTCATAATGTCCATGAATATACATGTAATGTGCAGCAACCCTTTCTGGGTCGCACAGACATACAACATTCAATATAAACCTCGTGAGCCATGCATACTTAATATATAATTGTCTTAAAAAATTATTCTCATCTTGTTGTCCTTATCAACGTTATTTGCCATTGCCATCAAATGTTTCAGTCACAGGCTTTTGGCACAAAATAACAGTGACAAGCTACTTTCGATATGTGGTATCACGGTAAAAAGAAGTTAATCTTTAAAGCTGTATTATGTATTTGTCAAACGATTGCTAGAAAATAACAAGTCGAAACTAACGTATCTGATGCAATTTATTAATTCAACCCAATACTTCCCAAAACAACGATAACAGTGACATACGGTGTGTTTGAATACACCCAATGTACCAAAAGGAGAACATCCAATGAAAGTCTTATACTTTATCTAAATAACAGTGTAGCGTATCTGAGCTGAAAATAACATAAGACGCAAATATGTTCAAGACACACTCCTTTACTATGTCATATTATAACAAAACTAACGTGTTCAGCCCGAATACACTCTTCAGTGTTGAAACATATTATCTAAAGTCACTGCAAGGTCTTCACAGAGGGGAGGTTAACGTATCTGATGTTTTTGCGAACAAACATATTTTCAGTGCTTAAATTGTCAAGTCAACCTCCCCTAAGTAAACTAAGGTCATCTCCATACATGCGTAGCTTCAGAGCTTGGATTTTGATAACACAATATCGGATGTACCAGAAGTCAACGATTGTCAGATACGAAACGAATCTTTTCGTCAGTTACGTCAAATAGTCCAATTTATTTACCAATGTTTAATTCTACCCTGCTAATTATAGAAGTACATGTTTACAAAAGAAAAAGAAAAAATTGCGTTGAAATTGGATGTTTAATTTAAAAGAGATACTATAACGTGAACTTTAAATGCCGAAAAGTGACATAATATATTTTAAACTTAAGTACGTCTTACTTAAATGTCATTCATATTTTGAAGTTTTCACAAATGGCTTAATGACCCATCCGTTAGCTAAGTTTTGTTGAATGACCTTCCTATGTCCTATCTTGATATTTATGCTTGTATTTTCACTTTTCATCCCATACTATTGGTGTTTTTGTCAACAATTTTCATTCTTTGGTGAACTGATGGTACCATTTTTCCATAGTCTCCACCACAACTGAACAAGTTGCCAGATTTTCAACATGCATGTTTAAGTACTTTAATGTCCTCTCTATCAAACTGCACTGGTGGCTTGCTTTCCCATACAAGTCCCACGGGATGGCACATGCTCAATGACTATGATGTGTGTCAATACATCATACATAAATACAAGTTTAATACAACAGATTTCAGTGAAAATATATTGTAGCAAACGGCAAATCTTCATAACCAGTCAACTTGCAATTCGTCGGTTCAGAGGAGATATGTGAACGTTTTTATTGAATGAACTGTCTTGAACTTTCCATTTGTTAAATCTTTATACATGTAGATGTCAAGCCATATAACATTAAAACTGGCAGTTAGAAAAGATACGGCCTGAAATATATTATTCTTTTTAATGACGTTACTAAGTTTTGTTAAACTGGTGTGTGATTACACAGAAGGATTTTAAAACCCATTCCGCATCCCCGGTCCCACAGAGAAAAGCGCTGGTGGTTCCTCAATATGTCACTTGGACTAATATGATTAAATGATTTCAGAGACGCTGTTTGGTGGTCCAAACTTAAAACTGCTCTTTTGTGTAAATTTAAGAGTTTTAGGTTTCCATCCTCTGCAATAAATCAACTGATTTGCCACGTGCCAGCAATGTATCTTGGTTTTATTAACTGTTCCAGCATGTTTCCTCTCACACAGATCAAGGTGATTGCGATATATATTCTCCTTTGAACCAAGAAAATCTAGAGACACTACGCAGTTTTGATAAGCTTTCGTGTTATCTGTTGTAAAAATACATTAGTTTGAGGGCCAAAGCAAAAAACATGTTTAAACAAGTGTTTGCCACTAAGGTGGCCATATCCCCCGCCGCAAATTTAAAATATTTACAACTACAACAGATGTTGATATACAAAGTCAGCGGACAGTAACCTAACTTTAAGATGTCCAACAATAAGGCTCACTGGAGGAATGGTTGACAGAAGTGGCAATCATAAAGT
>JAUELE010233617.1:0-11877 GCA_031471655.1 Diodora aspera
CGACTATACCTTAACAATGAGGTGTCAGCAACGAAATAAAACAGCTATATTTTCACCCAGACACCTCAAAGCATTCCCAGCTATGAACGGTCTAAGCCTTGACCATTAAGCAATATTGTCATAGATGTTCAACAGTTATTAAGACAAACCAACCTAAAGTTGGTTTGTCTTATTGTAATTCAAAAGATTATTCTTCTTATTATTATTAGCCCTAATGTTGGCCCTTCGTGCAGCCTAAACGGCAAGGTATAGAGAGCAAGTGATGATGGCATCTGATGGCATAGGGTCCCAAATCGAGGCAATAAGAAATTCAGCGTTCTGAAGGTCAAGGTTGAGGGTCAAGGTCACTTTTTCCGAATTTTTATTTGCCTGTTTTTGGTCTCTGGCGCCTTTGCTGTTATAGCTAGTTTCAATTTAATATCCAATTCCGCGAAAATAGATACAAACCATTAAAGATTTGCTGCCAAATGTAAGTATAAAAATGTCTTGCAATTGTCTTGTCTGGATTGTATTTGAATGCAAAAGCAATGATTAAATATCAGCGAAATGGCTAAATGTGCCAATCTCCGTAATTCCCCATTTAAACTGCTTGTGTACATGAGAAATTGTGCAACTCCTTTGCCAGTTCTTAATGACAGCAAACCCATTGTTGAAGTAACATTTGAATCCCACAACGTGACTTAAGCCTTGAAAAACATATTGAGACAGTTTTCTTTTCAACACCTACGAATCGATCGACAGAGGATTGGAAGTATTAGAAGAAAATGGCACGCGTTACTTCATCTCAATGCAGCCGTCACGAATAATAATTGTAAAAAGCGTGGGATGCTTCAGCTTTTATTTGTTTCAGCACGGCTCCATGAAATGTAATGTTAATGACTTTCCTTTCTTCTGTCTTTCTCTTCGCCAATGGATGTCACTTTGTGGTTCAGATCTGTTTTGGCCCCGCCACATGATTTGTGTAGTTTAATCGAAAAAGCATAAGGTGCCTATTGACTTATCCAAGTATGAACCTGCACTTGGTGCAGTTCAATAAACAATAAAATTATAGATACATGTACGGTAAAACTTCTAAAATTTGAAACCGAAAAAAATATTTTTGATGTGTTCAAATGTTTGGAAATGAGTGATCTTTGATAAAATTAGAATTCAAAATTTTGGAAATTGCCACCACAATATAAGTGACAAATTCAAAATTTTGGAAACTGCTGAAGGTAACAATAATTGACATTTTTCGATTTTTAGAAGTTCGAAATGTTGGAAGTTTTACCGTAATCACAAGTTGTTTCTCTGAAATGATATGCATCTGTTCTTTAACCACCAACATGTCTACCTTAAATGAATGAACACCACACGGCAAATCAACCTTGTTTGTAGTTTTGCTTGTACATTGCTTTTGGTATAAGCAATTTAAGCACTTGGCGAAATATACTGCTTAAGATGCTGAGTCTGACATCTGTTGCCCTGGGTTACCGCACCTCCGCGCTCACACTGACTCTGGGTCGTCTGCAATAAACCAATGTTCATTTCAAAGTGACGTAAGATGGAAAAACACGTGCTTACACCTGACTGACTTAGTTAAAGGTCCAGTCACTTGCTTTATCTCTGTTTTTGTTGACGAATGAGGATTGCTTGTCTTAGAAACTTCATGAGGTAGAGAAAAATGTCAAACCATTTCATTGGGAGGACTCCAACCGACATCTATTGTTGATAACAGAGGAAGAGAGAAAGAGAGAAAGGGTGAGACAGAGAGACACAGAGAGAGAAAGAAAGAGAAACAGTGAGAAAGGAATAGAGAGGCAGAGACAGAGAGAGAGCAAGAGAGGCAGGCAGAGAAAGAGAGAGACGCTGAAATGGAGAGAGCGAGAGAGACAGAGAGAGAGAAAAAGAGATAGAGGAAGAGACTGAGCGAGACAGGGAAAGACGGAGAGAGAGTGGGAGAAAGAACGAAAGAGAGATAAAAGTGAGGGAGAGAGAGAAAGAAAGAGAGAGAGAGACCGCGGTGAGTGTAGACAGTTAAAAGGTATTGACTTAGATAACTATATGTAGGTTCTGGTACTAAGGAGCCCAGTGTAAACAGATTACACGCTGTTAAGGGCTATAGAGTCTTCGATTTTCTCATCAACCTGTGTTACCAGCTAAAAAGGTTCTCCAGTGCATTGTCGAGAAATTAACACAAAGTAAATCACATTTTGTTTTTATTCCTTCAAATCTATTTTTTCAGATGAGCAGCTATAGATTATGTATATATATTACGGTCCTGATTTATATCCGTTACACGTTAATTATAAACATATACGTTGTTCAAGTGCAATCCTGTTTCATCTCTTTCTAATATTTTATCGCTAGTTCCAAGCTCGGGGTATTGCGTGTTTGTTATTTTAAAACTTAAATCTTCGGATTATCGGTTGACATTGAAGTGGCATACATGTATAGGCCACATGTCAAAATACATGTATACTGACGTCCAAAAGAAAGGATACCAAGACTTTGAAATACGACCGACGAAAAACAAACGTCCGTTGCATATGTAAGAGATATATATTAAAGAGAGCGTTGTTTTAGCATGACGGAGTCGACTGACAATCCATGACAGCGGAGACTTTTTGATGAACGATGACACAAAAACACATTGAATTGGAAAAGAGGCTGAATGATATTTGTTTTACTTGTATCGTTTCTTTTCAACATCATTATATATAGGACGTACATGTAGTCAATTGACGCCATAGGATAGATTTTCAGAATTATGCTAATTTCACTGTCAGTCGATAACGATCAAAGCAAAATACGAATTAATTGAACACAGCGAACCTGAGTTACACGCATACGTTTCTTCTGTATTTCCATCCATTCGTCCTTGTGCATCTGTTAATAAATGGTCTCTCTCGAGTAGAAATCTGGTAGTGCTGGCTGGCACTCAATCCCAATCAGTTCAGACACGGTTATGTTGATTTTGTGAGAACCTATTGTTGGAACGGGTTGTAAGACACTAACTTGAAATGCTCGAGGTATAATATACTTTGAAAAACACATTGAAATTAGGCTCATGTTTTTTTGTCGCTGTCAAAATATCTCTGCTCTCATGGACTGTCATTTGACTCCGTCGTTCAAGAACAACGCTCTCGTGAATACGCAATGAAACATACGTGCACGTTTGTTTTGTGTTGGGCGTAACTCAAAGTCTTTGTGTGGTTTCTTTTGAACATCAGCATACAAAATCTAAATAACTAAATCGAAAGACTTTCGGTGCTAGAACATTCTCATTTCAATCTGCTACTTCATGGAATTCCTTATCGATATATCTTAAGCGTGCTCAGTCTTTGTCAGTTTTTAAATCTCAGCCTTTAACTTACTTTTTCAAGATATATCTATAGGCTATTTTTTCATGATTTAAAACAGTTATCTGTATGCATCGTGTGTGTGTGTATGTTCAGAATGTATGCTTTTTCACTACTGTATGCGCTTAGAGCACCCCCTCAGTGGGATAGAGAATTTTCAAGCGCTTTATAAATAGCCGTATTATTAATAACATTATATGTATGTTATGTACGTGTACTGATGTTGTTGTTATTTCTTACAAAACCTGAAAAAGTAGCATTGAATGACAAAATAATCAAAACCATGTAATGCTGCACAAATGTAATGTAATATTGCACTCAATATTAGAGACAGCATTGCAGCAATGTTTCGTAGTGTTCCCAGGTAGTGCTGCTGCAGCGTTGTAAAGCAACATTACTGAAATATAACGCCTGTGTTGGTGCAATATTTTGTGTTAGTTGAATGTTAGTACGCATTGTAATAATTGGGAGTATTGCATGTTAAAATCAGCTTGAAGGACTACTATCCTTTGAAATCGTACCAACTATTAGGTAACTATCACGACTGCCCTACATCCCAAAGCTGCAACAATTGATTATCCATGTGTATTCTACTGAAAGTGGATGAAAGCAGAAAAAATACAATTTCGAGTGAACACATAGCCATTGGCGATTGCTTCGATGATTATATGGTCATTGAAACACAAAGTTGCATCAACAGTTTTTAAAAAAAGGTCACACTATTAGCGCACACACGAGATAGCGTTCATGAAGCTTTCTTTTGTTTCTCTTTCGTTTAACTATAAGAAAACAATCTTAAGAGGAATAAAGCTGGTATCAGCATCAGTATATCGTAAACAGGTGACAGTGATTGATATAGCTGCGTAGATATTGCTGGCAAACACGCACATGTACCGCAAAACATCAGGTAGATGTTGTAAATAAGAACGTTGATATGGAAATTATACTTTTTAAATGAGCGTTCGTACTTTCTGTTACGATATGGAATACATTTTAATGTAAGAAAATAAACGCAATAGCTAAATGCTTTCCGATAGGCATACAGATAAACGTTTTGCCGAACTATTATGTGTATATGGTATCAAACTCTAAACCTTTTAAAAGTGGCAATTGAGATTCTGAAAATGGTCGATCAAATCTCCGGAAGCCCACTGTAACGTGATTCAATCGTAATAGCGTTCTTGGACAAAATGAAATTATCTTTTATGCAGGGACTATCGTATATAGTTCAAATTTGTATTACCGATATGGTCTGCAATTAGAGAATATTAAAGTCAATTGGTTCAGTGTGCACTTTCTCTTCATTTCAGGACGACCAGTTAGGGGTAACAGGACGATCATGGCATATTATCCGTCAATCAAGAATCCATGTCATGCGTCCGATATAACGGGATCACAAGTCGTGAATTCTCTGTCAGGCAAGGTGTGGGACAGGGACGAGTTTTGTCTGCATGGATGTTTGTCCTGTACATAAACGACTTAATTAACCACTTAGACGCACTAAATCCCGGACTTGTTGTCGGACAAACACGCGTACCTGCTGTGCTTCTGGCCAACCTTGGTGAGCTCAACTGCGTATGGACTCCAAAAATCTCTGAATATTGTGCATCATATGCATGTGCGTGCAGACTGACATACAACGGAAAGAAGAGTTGTGCCAGTGTCTTCAAAGGCAGAACAACTGTTAATGCAACTGCAAACGTAATTTTTATCTCGGAAATCATACCATCGAAATAAAGACAGAAACGGTATATGCTGGAAGCCTGCTAACAAGCAGAAAACAGAGTGAGAGAACGATACGAGCTTGTGCTTCTGCTGGAAGACATATTAACTCTCTGAAAAACATTGGATTAAAAGCAGGTAAAATGAATCCGGTGCCGTGTACCAACGTATGGCGTCGGGTTTTATTACCAAGTGCCTTTTACGGGAGCGAACTTTACAGCTGTACAGGGGTTCCATAAAAGGTCATCTACTCTGGTTACAACCCAGACGCTAGGATTGCGGTCTATGGAAGGCTTTATAGATATGAGAAAGCTGTCACATCTCGGAAGATTATGCCGTTCAAACTCAAGTTTCATCATGAAGAAAATATTCACAGTTCGATGCAGTGAATTCATCTTGGGATGTGAAAATAAAACATCAAATTGCTCACGATCTGTTACGGACTTCACGGAAATATGGGAAATATGGTCTTTTCACATACGTTGGTATACGTAAGAAATGGATGCTTCCCAAGTAAAGCTGAATGGAAGACACTGGTTCACAACGCCATTAAATGACATGCAACTCGTACATGGAGTGCTGCTCTGGATGAGAGAGATGATCTGCAGAGGTTTCGATCTATACACGATAGAATACTCCCCCATAGACTTTGGAACACGTGTAGAATGTTTGACATGTATAACCGACACGTGTACACACTTGTCAAACTTGGAATATTGCCAGTGACCAGTGGTCATTGCATGATATGTGATGACGACACTAATGACATCATTCATCATCAGCTTCTCTTGTGTCCTAGCCCGACTGAGAGAAGAAACAAACTGTACGAGTGTCTATTTGACTGTATGCCCATTGACAAGTACATGAAACTGCAGGATTGCGAATGTGATGAAACGAAAATAATGACGCTTTTAGGGGGGATTACAAAAGTGTCTGAAACTTTCTCTCTTGATGAGTGGGCAACTTTCCTTTCTGTAACAGTGCGCGAGATCAGTGCATGGAATCTACAGTCAATCCTGTACCTATAATACTACCACCGTCATATCTGCAGCTCATGTTGTACACAGCAAACAGAATTTTCATGTAAAGCTGTTATATTAATGTATGGAAGATCGGAATCAAAGAAAACAGGATAGGCTTCTTCTAACAAACTTTAGTGAGAATGTTCTGATATTACAGAAAATACACACCACTGGAGTATGAAATTGTAACCAAATCTCAATTTAAGACAAGTCCGACGTAGTTGCGTAACTTATTCACATCAGTATACTCACAAATGCCACAATGTTTCATGACAATAATTATGTTTCCAACCTGAAGAGCGGACCTCTCCCTCTTTTCATCTCTTGACAGCAGTGACACAACTGACCCGCCCTGTCTCTGTCACATTCACGCTCTGCACGTGCATAACTAAGACTGTGTGTCCACGTCAGTAACAAGCATTTTATGGACGTTTGAGATAATTCTGCAAACCTTTGCATACCACAACAAAGTATCCGTCTCTTTATACACTTTCAGCAATACCAGTGCTATATCACAAATACCGATAACAAGCTGGCAGTTCGTATCCAAAATAATAACCCACAACTAAACATAAATAAAAGAGTGAGTGAGTGAATAGATTAAATGCTGTTTAACGTCGCTGAGCAATATTTCAGCCATAGCATGACTACATAAATAAAGTCAAATTGAACTGAACTTGAAACTACATGTATTTCCAACAATGTAATTTTTTTAATGCTTGTGCTCTCCGATATTATTGGAGGAAATAAAGATTCATTATAACCTGTCATTAACTGTGATTTCAGTAGATTGTTCAGTGAATCAATAACGTGTGGATAAATGCATTTCATGATAAATTAACGGCCATATTTACGTGTAGTTACATCATATTCATAGAGATTGGCTATGCTTTTCTCTGACTGTGATAACTTGCTAGAGGCAAAGTGTGAGACCAAAGTGTGTAAAATTGGACATAGAAAAGAGCAAGAAAAGCCAAGCGTAAAAATATCAATGCCACAAAAATGTACCACAAATATCAACAAACTTTTATTTTCAAAACCCTGAGACTATGTTTTATTGAAGTGTAGATATAACACCAGTACTTAAAATAGTTTAGTAGCTGAAGTTTACGAGTATATGTCAGATTTCATGTAGTTCAGTGACATTAAAAACTAATCTTGTCTTACAGACGTAACAGATAAGCACGTTTGTGTTATAGCCACCCAAACCAATTTTAAAAACCTCTTTCAGTGGAACGATACTGACGTGCAAAAGAAACGATACCAAGACTTGGAGAGACGGCTAATTAAAACAAACGCATGGAGGAAATGAAAAGATATTCAGTCAGGATGAGGTTGCATTGTCATGATGTGTATTAAATGTCACCAAATAACAAAAATCCGAAATCGTTTTGATGATCTGTGATATATAAACATACTGTGTGTTGAAAGAGCTACCCTTTTTTGGTATCGTTTCTTTTGTACTTCAGTATATTTGATCGTATCACTTCTAAACGTCCGCCACGAATTCGCCTGGTAACACTCGGGTAAATCCGTAAAGGCCTATATGAAATCGGACGGTACCCATTGCGATTGTCATTCCACCGTCATGAAAACTGGTCTCTCATGACAGCTCACCAGACACATACGAGTCCTCTGCCCGACCATGGACTGAGACGAGTAGCTACGAATCACATGAAATACTGGATAAATAAAACGATTAAGTGCCATAATACTGACCATGCAGAAGGTAAAACCAGTCCGATGTTGACACAGATACAAACTGTAAAAGCATCAACAGTCTCATTTAACTGAATACCGTATTTACTCTAATAGACGACAGGGCAGAAACCTGGTGCCTGTTAGAAATCTAGCGTGTAATAGAGGCACGGCAATAATAGTTGTGACAGTGTCAAACAAAAGTGATGTTATATCGTCTATTTATAACTATACAGGAGAAATTATTTTTAACTGGGCAACCGAGCGCTAATAGAGGCCCGGAGCTTAGCTTTATAGAAGCGCCAGACCTGGAGCTTATTGGAGACCGGCTCTTAAGAGAGTTTCGGCGCTTAGAGGAAATACCGTATTTGACTTAACATTGTATGTAGAAAATCGATCTTTTGAGGCAAGAATTTCATAGAAACTATAGGTTATTTATAGCATCTATTTACAAATAAGGATATTTGCCGGCCATGCAGAATATCCAAGGCGTTCTTGATGTATCCTGCGGTTTGCCTTGAAGTGGAACTATGAGCTTGGAGAAATACATTTAGCTTGATCTATACTCATTAACTGGGTCAATACATACGGGTTCTGTGCAAACGAAATGATATTATTTGAAACTTTTGTATGGTTTATTTATTGAGCAGAAGATGCAAATTATGACAGAACGGAATTGCTGAAAGTCCCTTTAAGGATGAACAGTTTTTATAGACCTGCTTTTCTGTTTAACGAAAGGTCAACTACTTCCTTGTGATCGAGATTTATTTAATTTCGATAGCTTCTGACTGTAATCCGTTGTTGATTTGTTTATCTGTACACCCTTTGGTTGTTTTTTTCTCGTAATGCGACGTCTCCAACGTGCTGAATGTCTACGAGCAATTGGTATGCTTGAAACTGGCAGCTGTCAGTCTGAGGTGGTCAATTTCTTCAATGTTTCCCAGTCTGTGATTAGCAGATTATGGAGCAGGTATCACCAAACCCACATTAATGATGATCGATGCCATTCAGGTCGTCCACGGTCAACGACAAGAGCCCAGAATAGGTTCATTCGTATCCAGGATCTGAGAAATCGCACTCAACCAGCAAATCAGACAGCTGCAAACCTACACCAGGCTACTGGTATTCGCGTGACAGGTCAGACGATTAGAAATCGTCTACACAATGCCCATCTTTATGCTAGACGGCCTCGTATAGTGCCGCCATTGACCAACCGCTACATTGTCAATAGACGCGAATGGTGTACACAACGCAGGAACTGGGGAAATCGTCGGTGGTCATGTGTGATGTTCTGAGATGAGCCCCGGTACACTTTAGACTTCCTTGATAAGCGTGGTATCATCTGGCGACGTCGTAAAGAAAGGCATGCCAATGTTAACCTCAGGCAGCATCACAGATTTGGTGATGGGTCTGTTATGGTGTGGGGTGTGATCACTGGGACTAATCGAACCCCACTCCACATCGGACAAGGACGAGTCACTGGCTAGTGCTATCGGGACACAATACTGACATCCTATGATGTCAACAGGATGTCCTGGCCAGCAATGAGCCCTGACATCCCCCCCCCAATTTCCGTTTCTTACTCATTTCTTCTTTCACGGACCATGACAGCAAGAGAAACTGTTTAGATAATGAAATGCCGGGTGAATGTTTTACTCAATTCCTTCTATGTAAAGATACATATAGTTTGGGACCAATTATTATCATCATTAGTTTGTTATTGACCTTGCAGTTTCAATATCCCCTACTTTTTAAAAACGTGTATTAAGCATTAAACATTCTTCCTGTTAAGAATAAACATTTTTTTCTCGGAGACAAATAAAACATTCTTGCTTCAAAAACATATCACTACAAAAGGAGCCTTGATATTTATATTTATGCTTTTGAATTTACACATATGGTCCTTAACCAAAATGCGAGCTAGCTACAAACATCGAATGAGAATTATAAGGATACGATACACGCAAGCAGATATACATGTACCCAGCGTAGTCTGTCATCCAGAACCTGAAGTTTTGTTATAATGGAGACAAGCATAAAGTCTAGATAGTCTTCCTAGTCTAGATAGCTGCAACTTCAGGATCTTCGCCGTGACACTCAAAACTGTCACATGAACTTCAGTTTCCAAGGACATTTTAGGAATAACAATAATAAGAGAGTTTGCACAAGACACATCTTTGCGGCATCACTGGTGTGTGTACGGTGTTTTAGCCGATATATTGAATGGTCTCTGGCAATTGTCCCGACAAAGTTGTGACGGACGGACGAACGAACAGACGGACGGAGACTAATGTTTTGCCCCTAAATATAAGGGACAACAAGAATAATATGCGATTGAGTAAAGTCAAAACAACTTACCAAAATGTTGATGAAAATCTGTTCTTGAATCACGGTAGAGATACAGACAGTCTAGTTCTAATTCTATACCTATATTTTGCAAACGAACAAGGAACATTAATATTGGAACTAAGAGTAGATCTAACCCCAGGCATCCCTTTGAACGGGAAGAGTCTATTGTCAGAATGTTGGCGTCCTTTGAGAGATAACATAAAACATACTTGTCATCTGCCGGGTGTAGCATTCAGAACACAGATTAAAAACAACAAAATGGGGATAAAATTGCTTCCTTGCCCAAAGGGACGTCACTAGAACCAACATACCTTGTTAATAACAGTGACATACAATGACATCAAAAGGTATAATTATCTTTCATCCTTGGTCATATGTTCTTTTCTCATATGTTCTTGTATATCTAATTATGCCGGTAAAGAACGAATGTAATTGCATAACCATTGTTTTTATAGCTGAGTGCTCTCACCCCCAATTGTAACCTTTTAATACCAACCAGAGTGGGTGCCCGTTGAACGGGTGATCAAAATACAGGATGTAGAAAAGTGACTGCAAATCTCGAAAACGAAACAGAACTATGATGACTGGCTGTATTTGGTATTTGATGCTGTGTTCAGATTGTGACGATGATAATCTTCAGATGCTTATCCGTACGGATTCCTTGAAAATAAACTACTCAAAAAAAAATGCATAGCACAGATTTTAAGGTCTGGTCACTTTAGGATGAATCGGACATTTAATATCTTGAAAACCAATATCACCTTGACCCCTTTCCGAGTTTGAATCCTTCCTGGTGCAGAATACGATCGCCAAAACGCAACCAACACGGATTTTTGAATAAATGTCACAAAAGACACGAGTTTACAAAACAAATGGTTTTTTTTCGCTCACGTGCAGTTCGTGCACAATAAACAATAACAGCCCCGCGTTCTGGCCACATTTGTGACAGTGTTCAAACGTGTAGTGAGGTGTAAAGTAATGCCTACATGTTAATTTAGTTAAAAGTCAGCTTATTTTACGTCGCCTTTTGCCTCCTGAAAGGAGGCTATATCGGCGACGAATGTAATGCCTTCATGTAAACTTCCTGAAGCTCAACGGAATAATGCGATTGGACATTTGGAGGCTGGCGAATCACAATCAGCGGTGGCAAGGCGCCTACAGTATCTCAGAGCACAATAGGAAGACTGTGGCATCGTTTTCAACAGCATGAAACCACACGGGATAGACCATGTTCCGGAAAACCACGTGTCACCGCGCCCGTCCAAGACAGATTCATCCGCTTACGGCACTTACGTGACAGATTCCTAACTGCATCCTCTCCCACAACTGCAGTGCCTGGGCTCCGTATGATTTCTGACCAGACAGTTAGGAATCGTCTACGTGACGAGGGTATTCGTCCCAGAAGACCAGTGCGATGACCAATCCTCACACGAAAACATCGTCAGCTACGACGACAATAGTGTGTCAATCATCGGCCATGACCTATGCAGAGATGGAGAACTGTCATTTTTAGAGATGAGTCACGATTTCTACTGAGACGTCCAGACAGGACAGCTTGCGTGTATAGACGTCGTCATGAACGTTATATATGCTGCAAACTGTTCATGAAGTGGACAGATTCTGCGGTGGAAGTGTTATGGTGTGGGCGGGCATTTCATACAGTGGAAGGACAGATCTTGTTCAGATTCAGGGGAATCTAACAGCTCGATGTTATGTGATGAAGTCATTAGGCCACACGTCATTCC
>JAUELE010233628.1:0-11876 GCA_031471655.1 Diodora aspera
ACTAAACCATCTATAAAGAAAAAACATACCATACCTCATTTTACCGTATGTTATTTTCACTGCTAGTTAGTCCGCTAACACCTGCCTGTGTGTCCACGGATATACGATAACATTTATTTATAGTTTTATCGTGACGACTTGTACAGTCCCGATCGGGTTGACCCTCATACAGTTTAATTTATCCAGGGCGCCTTCACTATCAATAGAGTAGACTATGTCGATACCGCGGTAGAGTTGCGTTTGGAATAATTTATCGACTCCAGTTACCTCTCCACGAAGCGGGATTACGGGGTCAACAGCATTTACAAATGCGTACACTGACAATCGGTATATGGCGCTGAAGACGTTACATTAAACGGTAGTAAATTATGGGCAAGAAAACAATATCTGTTTAGTGGACTAACTCACAGATTCCAACAGTGTTGGGAAAACAGCTGATAAGTAAGCAAAGATCGGTTTATTACAAGCGTAAAAAAACACCTGTCAAATTTAGCAGCATTTTATTTGACAGAATATGTTTTATGCATCTCTAAATAAAGAGACCTACGAAAGCATGGTGAGGCTCCTTTCGAAATGAAAAACAATTAAAAGGTGTAGAAACACGGTAAAAGACGTGGGAAGGCGAAAAAGGCGTAGAAACGGGAATAACCAACATAGTAACGCTAAAAAAATAGGCGTAGGAACGCGGAAAAAAGCGTTCCTACGCCTTTGAGTATACATGCGAATAAAAGGTGCAGCAACGCGGATAAAACGCGTAGTAACGCTAAACAAAAGGCGTAGGAACGCGAAAAAATGCCGAAATTTAAGAAACCTTGATGCAAACAACGTTTATAACTATAGAACTATAGGCCGGTGTCAAATCGGTCGTTTCTAACTGAAATAATAGAAAGAGCCATCAACATCAGATTACAGGATCACCTCTATGCAAATCAACTTATCAGCGATTTCCAGTCAGCATATAGGAGAATTCATAGTACTGTTGTAAATGAATGAACCAAGATATGTGGTATTCTATGTTTAATAGGCCCTCCAGTGAGCAACGTCCTCCTGTTACAGCAAATACACAAGAATACCACAGAATTCACGGGTCGCGCTTATATACATGTATACGGCAACGGAGTTTGCCGAATACTACCGAACCGTGCCGAACTGACAAATCCATAACTCTTCTTACTACACTTCTCTCCATCATCTTTTAAAGTCCGTAAAACTTCTCAGCAGTCCTCTTCGTTAAATCAGAAACAGCAGCTCGAGGAACCCTCTTCAGTTTGGAAATGATTTCTGCGACACGGTCCACCAGGAATGGATTACTTATAAAATCTTGATGTTCCTCCAGTTGGAGATACGGAGCATCGGTTTCAAGTACCATGTGGTTCAGACTCATAACTTTAGCAACATCCTGCAACATTTTGTTTTGCTTTACTAAAGGTGATATGCCAAAAATGGCGTGAGGGAAGATCTTTAGCCAGGCTCTGTAAGAATCTTCATTTCCGCTGAAACAGTGAACATGAACTTTGTGTTTTGTGGAAATACGTGACGCAGCCATCTTGCGGCACTTGTCCTGGAGCTCTTCATCACCTCTGCAATGAATGACAATGGGCAACCCTGTTGCAGATGCTAGGTCCAGTTGAAATAAGAAGATTTCTTCTTGCAACTTCAGATTACTTTCGTCTAAACCACCCGTCTCGTCAAGTCCGCATTCTCCAACAGCAACTGCATGGGATACGAATGATTTCAACTGTGCCAAATACTTAGTTACTGCCAGTTTCTCTTCCTGCATAGCAACGCGTGGATGTAGCCCAATTGTTAAACAAATTCTCCTATCCTTTGCAAGGGAGTTCATCTGAATGATGCTCGGCCAGTTCCTGGGCCAGCAGTAGTTGGCAACTGCACCTACAACTGTGCATGTCGGTACAGACATGGACTCAGCTATCTCAGAGAGCCCAGCTAAGCCGGACCTCTTCAACAGCATGTCCAGATGGAAATGAGCATCAACCAACTCAATCGCTATCATATCAGATCTTTTGGGAAGGACGGAGTAGGAACCCTCCACCAGCTTATGTTGTGCATCTTGGGGAAGATCCATCAATATCTGCAGTATGTTACGCCAGTGGAACAATGACTGAAACTCCAAAGCATCATAACGGTTAGAGAAAGTAAATACTTTCAGCAAAAACAAATCTTCGGAACTATACACTACATTTGTAGACTTAGATGCAAATCTAGCCAAGTTCTGCAAATTTTCTAAACCAGTGTAATAAAGCAACTCTTCAAAAAAGCCATTCATTAGTCCTACCCAGATATTTATGTTCATATCAGAAAAACCTGTTGAAGTAGGATGCTGAGAATCATAATGTTTTTGTACAACCTTTACTTGAATCATCTGCTTCTTACATTCCCAGCAAGATGTTAAAGGAGCGAAATACCAAGGAAGATGTGATGATAACGCATGGCGATGCACATGAGTAAATTTCAAATTACACAGATCGCATTTTGACCCTTTCTTTGTCGTGGCCCCTTTAATAGCTGCTTGTAAACTCAATGGTTGTGGATCAGACTCGATCTCTTCCTCATAATCAGGTACGAAGTCAGACTCCTCCATCTCTAAAACACAAAGCTTATAATATGTATAAACAGACAAAATATATTAACGGACTATTTACACAACTGAATAATCAGACATGATGACATTCAAAAGATATAATACAATCCTCTTAAAATATAATCAAAAGTGTACTCATCCATTTATCAATCTCATAGCCAGTGCTACTTTAAGATGGTGTGTCTCATCCTTTTCATCCAGACTGGCAACAAATCATCAGTACAGAGCTTCAGACGGTCATGGTGTAGTACAACCTCCCTCTTACGATCCTTAAGTCTGTACAAAACTGGAGACACAACTTCAGTTACCAGGAAGGGGCCTTTCCAAGGTGAACGAAGTTTTTTACTTTCACCAATTCGTGTTGCAGAGTCCAACTGGTACACAACATCACCAACATTGTAGGAGCGCTGGACCAGTTTCACATCATAGTCACGTTTCTGACGGTGTTGTGCAGCAGAGAGTTTTTGTCGGACAAAGTCATTGACTTCCTCCATTGTTTTCTTCAGGTTTGCGACATAATCATTGCGACCTGACCAAGATGCATTCTGATTGCAAGTACCAAACATAATGTCAACTGGTTGAACAATTTCTCTGCCTAACATCAGAAAATTCGGGGTGTAACCCGTTTGCCTGTTTACAGTAGCTCGTATAGAGCCGGCTATCTGGGGTAGGTATTTATCCCATTCTTTCTGTTTTCCCTTAATGAAACATCTGATCATTTGAAGGACTGTCCTATTCTGCCTTTCCACAGCCCCATTCGATCTTGGATGGTAGGGCGTTGTTCTGGTTTTAGTGATTTCCAACAACTCACAAATTGATTTGAAAAGACTACCATCAAAATTGCGACCCTGATCAGTGTGTATTTGCAAAGGACAACCTAACCGAGCAAAGACTTCATTGACTACAGTTCTGGCAATAGTTTCAGCTTCCTGTGAAGGCAAAGGAAAACATTCCAACCATTTGGTGAACTGATCTGTTATCATAAGAATGTACCGGTTTCCTTGCTCGCTTTCAATCAAAGGGCCCAAAATATCAATATGCATCCTCTCCATGGGAATTCCTGCATGATACTGACCAAGTTCGGATTTGGATCTTACAGTAGGACCTTTATTTTTGTTGCAGACAGAACAGGACGCTACATACTGCTTGCACGAGAGTGACATACCCTGCCAGATAAATCTTTGTTTTAATTTGGCTAGTGTTTTTGTCTGACCTAGATGACCTGATGCTTTGTGGTCATGGCAGTAAGCAAGGACCTGACTGTACAGTGCTTTTGGAACAATGAGCAGTAGTTGACAACCACCAAGCATTTCCCATTTGTAATAAAGGATGTTTGATCGGAGTTCTAACTGTTGTTTACATAGCCAAAAATGTTTTACAGTTGAACTGGAAAGAAACAACTCAGCTTCCGACATTTTTACATTATCCTGTACAAGTCTGCGCAAGGTAGCAATATCTGAATCAGCCATTTGACATTTGACTACTTCTTCCTTAGAGAACCCAACTGCCATATCAGCCAAGAACGGTACATCATTCGTTTGGTAACTGACAGAACGAACTGCCAAAGGGACAACATCATCAACATCATCTTCAAATCGAGACCACTGACCATGAGCTCTCCTACAGAAACTACACCCATGACATGGAAGGTCATGAACACTTGTACCTGCTTCATAGCAGTTACAATAGGGCACGTTCTCTGGTATTCTGGATAACGCATCTGCGTTCAAGTGTTTCACTCCTGGTCGATGCTGAACAACCATATCAAATTGTGCCAGCTCTTCAATCCATCTTGCCAGTTGCCCTTCAATGTGCTTGAACTTCAACAGCCAAGTAAGGCTGTTATGATCTGTACGCACAATGACAGATCTTCCAAGAAGATAATTTCGAAAATGTCTGGTAAAGGTTACAACTGCCAGTAGTTCTTTGCGGGTAGCACAGTATCGTCGTTGTGCTGGAGTAAGCACTTTGCTAGCAAAGCCAATGACACGCTCCATGCCATTTTGTATCTGGACAAGCTCAGCTCCGATTGCCTTGTTTGAAGCATCAGTGTCTAGAATAAATTGATCATCTGCATTGGGATAACCTAGCACTGCCGGGCTAACCATTGCAGCTTTTAGACTATCAAAAGCGACTTGATGCTCCTCATCCCAACAAAACTGATTTGAGACACTGGTTAGAGAATTAAGAGAAGCAGCTATAGCAGCAAGGTTTGGAATATGTTCTCTGTGATAATTCAAGAAACCAAGGAAACTTTCAAGTTCTTTTCTTGATTTTGGACTTGGCCAGTTTTTTACAGTCTCAACTGCAACAGGATCAACTGAAATGCCCTCAGAACTGATGATCTTTCCAAGAAACTTAACACTTGTTTGAAAAAAGTGACACTTTTTGGGTTTCAGCTTAAGATTGTACTGGCTAAATCTAGAAAATACCTTTTTCAGGTTATTCAAATGATCTTCAAAGTCTATTCCCAAAACAATGACATCATCCAAGTATGCTAAGCATTCTTTCCAAGTAAGGCCTCTCAGAACAAACTGGATTACTCTCTGAAATGTGGCTGGGGCATTACACAAACCAAAAGGCATCCTTACATATTGAAACAAGCCATGTTTGGTTATAAATGCAGTTTTGGGCCTATCCTTTTCACTGACCTCAATCTGATGATACCCAGAAGCCATGTCAAGTGTGCTCATAAAATGACAAGTACCCAGAGTGTCAAGACAAGAATCTATTCGTGGTAAAGGAAACGCATCTTTTGATGTAAGACAATTGACTTTTCGAAAATCAATACAATAACGCAAAGATTTGTCTCGTTTTCTAACAAGAACTGGTGGAGATGCCCACCCTGAATTTGATGGTTCAATAATGCCTTTGTCTAAAAGATTGTTTAGATGCTGTTCTTCTTCAGTTTCGAACCCCAAAGGAGTGCGTCTAAGTCTCTGACGAACAGGCTTAGCATTGCCCACATCAATCTCATGTTTGATCTCATTAAAATGCCCTAAATCAAGATCATCTTTAGAAAAAATGTGTTGAAATTCAGTCAAAAGTTGGGCAAATTCCTGACTTTCTTCATTTGACAAATGCTCACAAGACCTATCATACAACTGTGTCAAATGGGAAGGGAATTCCAAAATATCATTTTCATTTTTCCTCGGATCAACAGGGCTTGGAACCTTCTCAGACAGTGTAACGGTACGTAACGAAGGTAACTGATCTACAGAGTCAATCGGATCATCAGGGCTTGGAACCTTCTCAGACAGTGTAACGGTATGCAACGAAGATAACTCATCTACATTGTCAATCACTTCAGAAATTTCAACTGCTGTGGCCAATGGGTGTTTTTTCTTTAGACTGATATATTTACCACAGGGATTTGTAAGAATTACAGGGACTTGGCTCAAACCGGACACTAGCTCATATGGTGATATCAAACCCTTCAAGTCTCTTGAAGGATTGAGCATAAGTACATCTGATATGGGTTGACTCAAAGTTCCTGCAACTTTGATAGATGACCATGGAGGAACCACTACTTTTTTGTTCAGAGTAACACGGGCTATTCTACTTCGCTCGCCATTTCGAGACTGTACAAGTAAGGCATCTACCCGTTCATTGTTTAATGTGACTGCCATATCACTCAGACAAATTTTTGCTTTACACTGGGAAAGAAAGTCAAGTCCAAGTATCAGTTCATCTGACATCTTTGCAACAACAAAATCCCACTTAAAATGCTGGTTCCCTACTTGCAGGGGAATCTGCCTCACTAACCTAGCAGTGATGACACTGTTTCTGCCCACCCCTTGAAGAGATACAACTTCCCCCTGAGGCCAATGTGGGGCATATGCTTTCACAAAGTCTTCATCAATGACTGAAACCTGTGCAGCTGTATCAATCACAGCTGACAAAGAACAGTTATCAACAGTAACAGGAAGAACCAAATTAAGATATGGGGTATGATCCCTGTCTTCATACATTACCATCTGCCTACACGAAGTACTGGTTGCAGATTGAACTTCACTCAGATTTGGATTGTTCCGAAACTCATCAGTCAACTCATTTTCCTCATCAAATGGCCCTTCTATTTCCTCTGTTGAGTTTCGGCCAGCAAACTCAACTTGTTCTAGTTTAAAGATACTGTATCTTGTTTAGATCTTGGACAGTCTTTAGCAAAATGCCCTATCAAACCACAGTTAAAGCATCTAAGGTTACCACTTGGGCTTGGGGACCTTGACCTAGATCTTGACCTAATCTGTCTATTTTCGGAAATCACTGTGACTAACTGCCTAATGCTATTCTGCATTTCCTGCAAAACTGAAGTTGTTTTGGTCATGAACTCTTTCATTTGTAAACTAGAATCAAAACTATTGTCATCAGTTTTTCTAACAGGACAATTGCCATGCTGATTAGACATACTTTCTTGAAAATGAACTTTTCTTATGTCTGCCCTTTTGCACCCCATTAGAAGTTGATTTCCAATGGCTCCCCTAACCAAATCAAGTGCTTCATCTAAAGTGGAGGGATTTTTATCCAAGGCTGACAGTGCAGCTGTCTTGTCTAAACAACCGCGCAAAAAAGTATCTACTGAAACTTGATCGATAACAGCTTCAGAAGCTGTGGGAAAACCTGCGATAGCCAATTCCTGGACTGATTCTGCGAATTCCTCAAGGGTCTGATCTACTGTTTGCTTTTGAACTTGCAGTTTACGTCGAATTATGTGGGGTTGCTCAGACAATCCGAACCGCCCCCTAAACTTTGCCACCAGAGTTTCATACTGAGACCTAGCATCAACAGGCAATGTACTGTAGAACTTGAGAGCCTTGTCACGTAAGGCTTCAACCAGCATATCTAATTTATAATCAACATCCCATCCCCGCCGTGATGCTACCGTGTTGAATTGAAGTTCAAAAGGCTTCCAGTCAGTTTTACCATCATATACCAGCCTAAATGGTGGAGCTTTAACATCCTGTCTTTCAGTTTTGTGCCTATCAAAATGTTCTGCACGCGAGTATCGACCCCTTTGTCTCTCTATGATATCTTCATTTCCGTGAGTTGGAGAGGAGTAAGATTCAAAATTACAATCAGAGTAATCTGAATGTGAATGCTTTTGAGATGCATGATCCGAGTGATGTGGGTGTTTATAAACTCCCTTGGGTGCCAAAAATTCAACATGTTTACTCATAGAATCTGTTTTAGGACTGGTACTTCGATCAAACAAACGACCATTGAACGAATTTGCTTTATCAAATGGAGACAGTTTTAACGGATTTTCCTGGTACCGAGAAGTCTTAAGAACATGTTCTTCATAGTCAGATTTTAAACGACTGTATTGCGAATCCCTTTTTCGTAACTCTGTGGTAAGAAAACTGACATGTGATTGTAAATCTCGAAATTGTCTTGCTAAATCGTCCACAGTCATTTCAGAAAAACCCAACTTCGGTTCTGTCTCAGGGAAAGATTCTATTGTTATTTGATTACTTTCCAGTAATTCATCCCAAACTTGTTCCGGAATGTCTATTTGAGAAATGTTGTCACGTGACAGAACACCACCACACGAGGCTCTAAGTTCAACTATAGCTTTTGCCCGCTTTGGACCAATTTGTTTTAATGTTTGAAGCTCTTGAGCTGTTGCTGTATTGATATTTAAAGGGTTAATTTGAGCCATTTCACCAGTTTGAATAGACCTACAATACACTGGCGTTAAATACTGCAAAAACACTCAATATAGGGGACAAAGTAAATACTGACCAATTTACAATAATAAGAATATATAAGCTGGCGAAAAATATGAATATTTAACGAACGAGCAATATCTAATTTACTGACACGTATCACCGACCGAGATGTATCGGCACGGCACGGGTTGCACGTGCTGAACAAGACTGATATAGACAATGCACGCGATAGAATTAACCGAGCAATAACAAATATCACTTCTTGTTAGCGCGAAAAATCTCCGGCATTTACTTACTTCTGACACCAATGTTGTAAATGAATGAACCAAGAGATGTGGTATTCTATCTTTAATAGGCCCTCCAGTGAGCGACGTCCTCCTGGTACAGCAAACACAATCGAATACGACAGAATTCGCGGGTCGCGCTTATATATACGGCAACGGAGTTTGCCGAATACTAACGAACCGTGCCGAACTGACAAATCAGTAACTCTTCTTACTACACTTCTCTCCGTCATCTTTTAAAGTCCGTAAAACTTCTCAGCAGTCCTCTTCGTTAACTCAGAAACAGCAGCTCGAGGAACCCTCTTCAGTTTGGAAATGATTTCTGCGACTCGGTCCACCAGGAATGGATTACTTATAAAAGCTTGATGTTCCTCCAGTTGGAGATACGGAGCATCGGTTTCAAGTACCATGTGGTTCAGACTCATAACTTTAGTAACATCCTGCAACTATGTGTGATCCTAAACTTCTTTTGATTAGTATAAAACCATTCGTTTAAACCATTCGTAGCCACTCGTCCCTTTCCGTGACCGGGCAGAGGACTCGTATGCGCCCCGCGAGCTACATGAGAGAAAATTACACATGGCGGAGGAACGACAATCGGAATGGGTGGCGTTCGGTTTCATATAGGCTTTTACGGATTAAGCCAAGTGTTACCAAGCGAATTCGTGGCGTACGTTTAGAAGTGATACGACCAAATAGTTCCATTTTTTATTTTATTTGTTGGGATGGTGATTCAAAACTCAAATTAGCTTATCTGTTACGTCTGTAGTTGTATGATTTTTGGTATAAAATATATTCAATGGCATCGCTTTCTCAAGCAAGGCACTCAGCAGTAACAATTCAGAGTTATCTTTCCTTAAATTAGTTTCCAAACCAGTTTCTTCTTGTATTCGTCTTGCGCTAAGCTGACGTCGGTCTTGAGTCGATAGGCGGATGAGCTGTTTCCTCGGCAAGAGTAAATCGAAATGTGACAAGAGTGCGTTTTATCATCTTTCAAGGGACAGAAATGCACAACATCAAGTCTTTAACGTGCACATTTTAAATGTTTCGTTGTGACACTTAAGGTCCTTTTTTGGACCAAGCAATCTACCAGCCTTGGCGGTCGTGGTTCGAGTCCCGCCTTGATGCTTGTCTTTCAGCCCGGAGAGACAGAAGCCCCGACAGAGAACGTGATGTGGCTGAAAGATTGCTGAAAACCACGTAAAACCACAAATCACTCAATCAAAACCCAGAATCGAGGCAGACAAAACTGAATATCAAGTTCTTTACGATGGTCATCTCTATTTGGGCCTGCGTAGGCATAGACCACTCTTAATATTAATTTGTGCATAACGGGTTCCTTGTGCCTGTAGCCTCGTTTTGATATCCTCATGAATAACTAATTAAGAGCGACTTATTTTATATGTGCTTAACCTTTGACATGACAACGAAAACGGGATTATAGGCGCAAGGCATCCGTTATGCATAAATATTAAGAATGGTCTATATATTCTTTATTCCTCCTCAGGAGAGTTGTTTATATTGAGATTTGATGGAATGTAAGAAATTTAAGTGATGGTTACTCTGACTTACATACAAGCTACTTTGCATCTTTAGGGTCTTTACAAGAGTCTAGCCGCAAATTTGTGACGTGAGAGTTAATTAATCTGGGCATGACCCACCAGCTGTGTCAAAGTGTGCCACTTTACCCTACAGCTGAGAGACATTACAGAAGCCCTGGAAGACGATGGTGCGAGCCAGTCCATTAATTCCTGAGTTAATGCGTAATTCATCTATTGATTAAGTAGCAACCAGACATATTCTACACTGCTGGTTCATCAGCAAATTGCGTTGTATTATCTTCCTACACCTGTCTGATGATCGCTTGAGTGGTGTATTGTAGAACAAAGAACATGTTTTTGTTTTTAAAACATTGCGAGAAAACGCAACACATCGAAATCAGGATATGAGAATAGGCAGTCTACGAGTTCTTCCCAAACACTTTCTAATCACTTCCCTTTTTCCTTTGAGGTTGGAAACTATCCAATTAAATTTGACCTTTCGTAGTGGCGTTGGCTTACTTGCGATAAGAGCGCTACATAAAGGTCGGTACAACAGGTTCGAATGGCAGAACATGAACGAGTATTAACGATTTTCTCTGACTGCACGGTTCCCACTTGCAAGAGACAGAACGCTGATTGAATGAAGTAGTGCGCAGCGTAGATAAAAAAGTTGTCAACGGTCTTTCCTCAGATCCTAAGTCCGATGTATTGGAGCAAAAAACGAACCAGTTTTAACCAGTTTGAGGATCACTGGAAGCGCTTGCGCGTCGTGTTACGTCAGCACGTTTAGAAATTGTCTTCATCATTCGTGTCTACTTCGTCTCTTTTTGTAGCCGTCGAAAAGACTCGTACCTGTATTCGCGCGCCCTGACCGGGCGTCGGCCGTGACCAATCAGAGCGTGCGTAGTACTAATTGAAAGTAATGAGGTCAAATAGTTCTTATTATGCAAACTTATTATCACTTTAACGAAGTTCTCTAAAATCTATTTCAACCCATTTTGGTGTTTACTTCTTGTTAAAGTATTTTTAGTGAGTTAAAAAGTGCTTGAAGTAATAAATAAAGCCCCTTGGAGATCTGGCGTAGATAAATATTCTATTCAAGCTGGCGAGTATTTAGAGTTATCTTTCTTGGAAGTAGCCCGCCCAACATGGCGTCTATATAGGCACGAAACGTCATAAACATAGTGTATAAGTCAAGCGGGTTACGAATGGGGTTTTTGTCCGTTCGTTCGTTAGTCAACAACTTTGTCTCGCCGTTTGCGGAGAAACTATACTGACGTGCAAAAGAAACGATACCAATATTTTGAGAGACTTCTGAATAAATCCACACACTCGTTGGATATACAAGCGATTTCCATTCAAGATTAGGAAGTTTTATCAATGACATGTTGTCAATCAAATTACACTCATTGAAATCCAAACATCCTTTTGGTCAACAATGGCATAAAGACGTATTGGAAAAATATATGAAATCATTTGGTATCGTTACTTTTGCATGTCAGTATATTTGACATATTCGTACTAAATTTGGTACACATGCCAGCCATGTCCTAAAGATGCGCATTGTGTTATTATGAAATCTTTATCATCATTATTAGTGCCGTTTTCTTGGGAAATGTTTTCTAAAATAGACCATATCAAAACCAAAATGCTTTATTGTATGAAAGGCCACCGACCCATATACAAGAAGTTAGAAAGAACATTGAGTATGTACAGTAATACAATCAAGTGTTAACATAAAGAGATTTTCGTAACAACATGGCAAGGTGTATGCCAGTAT
>JAUELE010233639.1:0-11876 GCA_031471655.1 Diodora aspera
AAGTCTAGGAATTCTCATCTCCAGAAATTAGGAAATCTGGGCTCCTTTTCTTACTTTACTATTATTATTATTATTATTCTTATTTCGGTATAATGAACATAATTTTGTAGATTAAGCTTATTTCTGGGACCAAATGTTAGTCTAATAATATTGATAAATTGCATGAATTTATGAAAATTATTAGGAGAAATTATTATTCCTCCTTTAAAAATTTCCTTTACCAGCTGTGCCTGCGGCAGACATGAGAGGAGTATCATAGAGCAAGATGAAGTTTAGTTTTAAATGTTTATGAGTTATTTATAACCACCTTCAGATGTTGCATGAGTGCATACCTGTGCCCTCAGAATTCATTGAAATAGAAATTTCCTGGAATTCATTGTTACATTGTAACCACACATAGTTACACAACACAGATGTCCCATGTGGCAATGTGTATGATCTATAAATATCCACTTTAACATGTGTCCACAGTTGGCCTGTTGCCAAACCAGAAAGTAGGTCATGGGAGGAGAGGAGCATTGCTCTTATGCTTTCACTCAGGTGTTTTGTGTTGACATACCTGTTTAGCATCGTTAGGCCAGGTGTGTCACATCCTTGTCGTAAAATAGTTAGTGGCTGGTTAAAAATAAAGTTTTAGATGAAAGAGCTTGACTGACTTTCTATAGGAGAGGGATGACGTCAAATTGCTAACCCTTGCGACATTCACATGACCTTCCCTTTAAAAGCAGATAATAGATTAGAAGAATAAGTGCACTGACGTATACATGTTAGAGTAAATGAATGTGTATTGTAAGTGAATGTCATCTTTACTAAATGCATTAAATATGTTTTACTTCATAAGGACATATTGCATGAAAATATGCATTTACCCTACAGCTGCAGTATTTCTCTATTTCTTTGTGGTAGTGGGTACATACAAATGCTAGATCAGGCGAAATATCATGCTGTATGCTGATAATGTTATGCAGTGGTTAAACTGTTATGCGATTGTTTGACAAGCGACACAACCTTGTATTTTTAACTCTAAATTGAATCTGACAAGTAAAACTAGCATGTTAGAAATTAATAAATGTGTAGCAATAAAAATTTGCAAATGAGTTGCCAAGTTTTGGCAGATTTTCAATTCCTAGAAGTGTCAATACTTCATGATTGTTTGAACGACAAGGCTGATGACAATGCAAGTGCTGTTTGCAAGACTGATTTAACAGTTAGTGCATTTGCTGTTTCGTGAATATATTAACCAGGACACTTATATTGCACCAAACTTAAAAACTAGTGGTTGACAAGTGTAAACTGAGTTGTCCTGCACTATGACCTCGCTGAACACATCCACCTAGAGCATGCAACTGCTAAAGGAGGGATGACATGTTGGATGGGACTGTACATATAAGCTTACCTTCTAATAATAATCATGCTTTCATTTATCTCCAGGTGCGCAAGATGGTGTAGTGGTCAGCACGTCGGCCCAACAATCTGTCAGCCTTGGCGGTTGTGGTTCGAGTCCGACCCGGGCACCTCTTTCAGCCCGGAGACACAGGAGCCCCGACACTGATGTGATGTTGGTGAGACCGTGGTGATGAACTGTCTTTTCCCTCGATGTGCACCCTGCACATCACGTTGCGTGGTGGCTGAAATATTGTCTTTGCAACATAAAACATCATTTCAACTCAACTCTGAATGAAACAAACTCTCCTGAGTACACTGTTCTGCTTACAGGACGATGTTTTGACTTTTGTACAACCTCAACTTATATTTGTATTTGTGTGACTGTTTTGTCATCACCATTATTATTATTATTACATTGTATTATTATTATTATTACAGGGATGCATCATTTGGACCTTGCACATACAACCTCACTCTGCTAGATACCCTGCATGGTTTGAGTAAGGTAAGTCCCTCAGTTGTGAAGGTTCTGTGAAGGACAAAAGGATCCCAATAAGTTGAATAACCCTCTTCTTGTCTGTGAGGTCAACACCATGGGCCTTCTTGGAAGTGACATGGTGTCACAGAAATAGAATAGGACCCCAGTAACCAAATACTTGTTGTATAAGGCGACTAAATTGGGAATCTTTTGCTTTCACCTGCCTTTCCAGCGTTCCAATTTATGAACTGTTTTTTTCTCTCGATCTTGCACATTATGTTGCATTATGGATGAAATGCTGCCCTTGCAACATAAAACATCATTTCAACTCAACTTGAAGGTCAATTAAAATGGGAATATCAACTCCCTGAGAAGTATATGGTCTGTTTAGTCAACACAAGGTTAGAGGTTTTAGTTTCCAGAATTTGTGATCAGGGTGAAAGCAGACCAAACTCACATGTAAGTATCTTGGCAAATGGCAGAGAACATTAAAGGTCGTAGAGATCACTGTGTCAGTGGGTCACCCAGCTAGATATGCTTAGCACTGTTTTTTTCATAATTTTTGGTACAGTTTGTATTGATGACTGCATGAATTGTCAATAAAGATTTTAAAAATCTTTCTTGGATTCACCTTTAAGATGAGCAAAATGTGGAGTCCGAGAAATTTCAAATATAATCTGGAATTTGTGGCTAACTTTAATTGTAATTCCAAAGAACAGAAACAGAAGTGCTGAGCTGGTGATACTGTCATCCACACACGAAATGAAAAGATGTGGTGTATCAAGACTTAAAACTTCAAAGTGAAGATAAAGTTCTGAAGAGGGTTGTATCTCCCAAATTTAGGCTGAACTGGTGCAGTTTTTAAGAGAAAATTCATCAGCTATCCATTCTCAACATACACTTTCATTGCTTTAGCGAATATCTATTTAAGATTTTGTCAGGCTATTGAAAGCAAATATTGACATTGACGAGATTTTGTTAGGTAGGTTGTAACGGTTGGTTGAATTTCTGATATGTGATTTTGAAAATCTGTCGGTTGACATACATGTCATCAGTGTGTTATGATTCATCAGTAATCGGAAAATAATATTTCTCAGTTTTTGTGTCACTACTTGGATGCCCTTACAAGGGGCAGATACAGTGTTTGGGGGTGGGTTGGGTGTGTAGAATTTTTGTTATGTGGGTTCAAACTTTTTGTTTGACTTCGTATTTTGCGTAGCATATAGCTTGATGCTTGTTTGGGATTGAGCCTCTGACATCATTTTCATTACTTCGTGTTGTTTTACAGGCTTTGGCAAACGGGTTCTTCAACTTTGATACATTTGATGTTGATGAATATGAACATTATGAGGTAAGTTGGACCGGTTTATAGACGTTGTTTGTGTCACTATGACTTTGTAAGGATGGTCAGTTTTCACTTGTGTTTGTAAAAACACTTTTGTTGACGTTTTTCTTGTGTCGCTACAACTTGATAACATTTCCCAAATTACAAAGAATACCTTGAAAATGCGTAATATAGCCGGAAAGTCTAAGAGATTACTGAAAGCTTGGCAACATCATTCGTAACAAACTTGACTTAGGGACTTAATGGTGGACCCAGTTTAGTATTTGATGATTATATCCTCGTACTATGGCTGAAATATTGCCCACAACAACATTAAACAACATTTTGTTCACTCGCTCAATGATCATATGATTTTGAGAGCTGTCTTGAAAACAGAAATGTTTATTGTTTTGTTATTCATCAACATTGATAGTGTGGCTTCCTTCTGGGTCAACTTGACCTAAACGAGATAACTGAAAATTTTGTCGTACATGGCAACTCAAATAGGGAATCTTATATGGTGCCCTCTTTTATGAACTGTCTTTTTGCTCGATGTGCACATTGCACATCACATTGCATTATGGCTGAAATATTGTCCTTGCAATGTAAAACCTATGGTAATCTAACTCATGACCAGAGACGATGGACAGATCTTGAACCTCTGTGCTAATGTTGACAGTTCAGCATTCCTGATAGTAACACTTCATACTGTCATAATTTACTGGAATCTATAGAGTGGAGTGGCAGTGAGGTAGTCAGTTGGTTGAGAGTCAGCCTTTTGGACCTAAAAATTGTGGGTTTTAATTTTTTTAATTTCCGTTTTGGGGGGCTCAGCGTGTGGTCAGTATTTCTACAAGCAGTGATCGTATGGTGTGCTGCCACATTGTGCTATCACCATTAGTTCATCTGTACCAGTCGTAGCTCACAGCTTTCGCCTCGTCAAAATCACCCAGCGCCCTGTTCGTGATGTGGTCTCTGCTCCTGTACTCAACTGGTGAAAGTGGGCACATGGCTGAAAGATTGTCAAGTTCACTATAAACCCAACCAACTGTTGAGTAAACTACGTTATCAGGAGAATTTGGAGAACTGTAAAAAAGTGACACATTTGCTAGCCAAGCTGTCTGCAGCTAGTTTTAGTACAGATAAGATAATGCGGACCTTCAATACCGGTAGTTTAATCTGGAGTGTCATTATGAGCAGGTTTGACAAGGTCACCATTTACGTTTGTCACTGTCTGTAATTTGTATCACTGTTATGAACGGAGTGAATTATTGTGTGTGATCCACATCTCTTTCAGAAAGTTGAAAATGGGGATTTCAACTGGATTATGCCAGGCAAATTCCTGGCGTTCTGTGGGCCCCATCCAAGGTCTAAAATAGAAAATGGTAAATTATGAAGAAAAACCCCCCGAAACCATGCAATCCCAATTCCATTCACGCAGACTTGCTAATTATAATGTCAAGCTGATGAGACCCTTTTTATCACTTACATTTTTTTTTTTTTATTTATTTATTTATTTATTTACCAGTATTTGCCTAAAACATGCTATTGTTTTTGTAATTTTAATTTCAAAAGAACAAAAATTGTTTTAGAAATATAATTACACGTATGATAGGCCTATAATAAAGTATTATACTGATTGGGTCTCATCAGTTGACTATGTAATAAACAAGCTTTCACTCCCTTGGTTGTGGTCTACACTAGAAGCTTGGTCTGCAGGGTGTTTTCATGACAAAAGTGCATGTGTACTAATCTGAAGTGATCTAACAAGGTTAGAGTTGACAAAATCTGGGTGCATGTGAAACTAAACCCAAATCATACCTTTGACAAATATCAAACAAGGGGTTAGAGCTCTTCATGAGGAAATCATGATTTACAGTCGACCTAACTAGATCGGTCATGTGTGATTCATCAGTGTGTAGTGCTCTGGGTAGTCTGTCTCCCAGACCCTACAGAATACAAAGAAAATTGAGCCTGCCCAAGTCTAGATATTTAGCAAGTCTAGGAATTCTCTGCTTAATGATTAGGAATATCTCTGGGCTCCTTTTCTGATTTTTTTTTGTTTAGGTATTATGAACATAATTTTGTAGATTTAGCTTGTTTCTGAGACTAAATGTTAGTCTATGCTCTGGGTTCTTAAAAGGACATCTCACATGGACAAGGTTTTGTTAGCTGTACGTTTGCAGTCAGAAAATGGCTCTCTTGAGATGAAGAAGTGGGGTAGAAAGAGAATCTCCTGTTCTTGCAGATAGCAGTGTTCATTCCAAGTTGTGGAAATATCCTGGATATTGCACTGGACTGTCATATTGAGGAATTGAAAATGCACAGAAAAAAGTCTTAAAAGCAGGTCCTGTAAATTGATGATTTTCCACATAGAATGAACCCAGTATGTATCTTCTGGGTCCAGGGGTCTATTAACCATTTGACTGAGTAGGCTAATGGCCTCGACTGGATGGGGCCCCGAGAAAAAAAGAAATGGTTTAATCATGGAGTGTCTTTTGGATGATAGTTCACTACCTAAATGCATTTTACTTTTTTCATACCTATTCGAAGAAGGGTAATCCTGGGGCGCATGACCAGTCATGGGGCTCGAGGGCCCTGATGCTTAACCTAGGGGCCTTGATGCTTAACCTAGAGGCCCTGATGGTAGATATCCACCAGTGGATGACCACTGTCTGGTCCCTATTCCACAAAGCATAGTGTTACCAATCACCAATGTTGGAGTTAATTACGCAGAGCATATTTTTCATTGACAATATTTTGTGCTGTATAAATGAATAATTATTATTTTTGTACTCCCAAGATCATCAGTTTCAGCTACTGATTGCCCATTCAGGGCTCGAATTTAACCAAGGCAAATACTGCTGTGCTCTCCTCAATCGCCGTAGTTCCCTGGAAATTTTAACAGAATCAAAGGCAATAAAAATCCTTGGTGCCCTGCATCGGTTGTCTCTGTGCCCTTCAAACGTGTAGCTGTAAATCGGCTTTAATGACAATATCTCCACGACCATGTTCAATAAAATCTTTAAACGGATTGTGCATCACCCCAAACCCTGTAGTAGGGTACCCAGATGATTGGGACAAACTGAAAAAAAACAATGTAAACAGTTGCTGTGGTACCCTACTTTGAAGGAAATACATGAAAACATAAGTGCATACCCAAAGTAACACCTGCCATGCCCTAAAAAAAATTTAAATTCGAACCCTGCCCATTCTACAAAGGAACTCTCAACTCTGCACTTAGAGATGAGAGATGGGGACCTGAAATTTCTTTAAGAAGTATATCCTCAAAAAACCTTAGTCAAACTATCCCATATGAAGAGCTTTTAATGTCATGTTTGATATTTGGATGTGTCCATTTGGAGTCCTTTAACCATTCATTAATAAACCTGAATGCATTGAAAGTTGCTGCCTGCAGACATGGCTTGCACCATTGTGTAGCTTATTGCTACTGTTGTCTCTCACTCACTAACCTTTGACTTGTCTCTCTCCCTTTCCTTCCTTCCGAACTGCAGCGTGTGGAGAACGGGGATCTCAATTGGATCCTCCCTGGCAAGTTCCTTGCATTTAGCGGACCTCACCCAAAGAGTCGGCTCGATTATGGTAGGACTAGTGCTGTAGATGCCTGCCTAGTGGTTTCCAGCAGTTCTCACATTGTATTATATTCGTTGAAAATTAATTTACTCCTTTCTCTAAAACCCAGTTCCAATTTCCTGTTAATCACTTGCAAAATCTTTTTTATCACATGTTTATGGTTTCTTGTTTTTGATTTAATATACTTTTCGAGCAGCAACAGCTGATGGGCATTTCCCATGTCGCACACCTACGTTTTCTAGATTCAATCAATGTTTCAATGCATAGGCCTATTAATGTTTTCTGAATTGTTTATTGAATAAAATTCAAGTTTTAAATACAGTCAGCTTCATGGATATTTCACACAGTAATCTTTTGTATATGTGTCATGTTTAAGAAATTTTCTTTTCAAAATTGTCGATTACAGCATTTCATTAATTTCCAAAGCATAGATGCATAACACATTCATCATTTCAAAATTGATTTCTTCCATGCTACAGCTGGGTTTATGAGAAACTTTATGTTGTTTAAAATTTCTGTCAGAGGCGTTTTATACTTACGTCTTATTCCTTCATTTTGTTGCATTTTTGGTTTCTGTCAAATACTTTTGTTTTCTTGATAAAGTTATTTGTACTTTGAATTTGTACTTCATCTATTATGGATTGAATCTTACGTCAGGGTAAACTAGTTGAGTCAAAAATTGGAGCTGTGGCAATATAAAAGCCTTCAAATATGACTGAAAATAGAATTTTCATATTCCATGGTGGCCATCTTGAAAATGGTGGCCATCTTGAAAACAACCCAGATAGGTCACAAACTAATTTTTTTCATTAGGTCCTGACTATGCTTGTACAAAATTTGGTGCTCTTTTAATAAAATTATCCTACAATTTTGTACCATTCTGTTGCACTATCAAAAGCGATTCTAAATGTAAATTCACTTATTTGGTGTTAGTCTTTGTTACCTTAAGTTAAAATCATGCCAGTACTTCCAAGTTTCATGGGTTATTTTGCTGTACTTGTAACAATAGGTTCGAGATGCATGGTATTGCATCCAACTTGCTTCTGTTTTGTATATATCAACTATAGTCTTAGTAGTCCTACTGTCTGCTCTACAACATTCACAACTCCTCTTCCACGCAAATGCAGAAACTATAATGCACAAACATGCCTCTTCTACATCTAGCTGTCTGCGGTCTGTCCTGACACCTGTTATTAATAATTTGAAAATTAACTCTCTGTAGCCTGTTACTTCTACAAGTCTATGTAATAGAAGAACTAATTATCTCTTTATGGTTTAAATGTAATGAAATAAATGTACAACAGTCAGTAAGTTTTCATCTGTGTCTATCCAGATGTTGTTTTGTCAATATCCAACCTGAATTTATGAATGATTAATATGGATAAAAATAACAATTGATATATATTTATATATTTGTTTATAAACTGTGTTTGACCAACCATGGTTCTCTTTGTTGTTTAATGTTTATCGTGCAGAAATATGTTGATAGAACTTTATTTGGAACACAGTTTGATTTAATATAACAGGCCAATTTGTTGAATGTATTTATACTTTTAAAGCAAGTCATGTACATTATAATTATTATCCCCCGACACGAATATAGGATATAGGAATGGGTATGTCTGTCTGTCTGTCAGTAGTTCTGTCCCACCTTCAAACAGGTCAATATAAGAGAAGTAGTTCTGAAGGTAGAAAGACCAAATTGTGCACAGTGATTTATAACTACATTATGGTTATGGCATTCCAAAATTAGCATTATGGGCAGATATTTCCTGACCTATGGCCCCTGATCTTTCAAAATTAGGTAAATTTTATGAACAGGACAAAATAAAAGAACAATTTCTGATTGTACATGTGCACACTGAAAGAAAACTAAATGTACTGTTCCATTATCATACTACATTTGTGGCGGGGAATCTGAGTGTATGATCGTATGTAATCTTCTTACAAGGTATCTTTTGTTTTAAGATTTTCGATTAGCATTTTTACACGTCTAAGCATTAATGATTAGCATTCTGCCCAAATTGATCATCATTTCTATTGTCGTGTTAGGGCCCGGGTAGCTCAGTTGGTAGAGCGTCTGCCTCACATCCGCAAGGTCGAGGGTTCGAATCCCGGCTGGGTCTCTTTCGTTTGACACAAACATTTGGTGCCCTTTGTACCAACCGGAGAGCTATGGTTGAAATATTACCCCCTGCTATGTTAGCCCCCTGCTATTTTTGTGTTATGGCTGAAATACTGCTCAGAACGACATTAACATTTCAACAACATTTCACCCTCTATTTCCATGAGCAACTGATCAGCAATTAGCAATCAAAGATATGGCTGAGAGATTGCTGAAAATCATGTTAAATCCGAAATAACTTGCCCAATTAGAAAAAGACCCTGTCTTTCTATTCTAATTGTTATAATCACTTTTGCAAATTGAGACAATGGTTTAAGCTGCAGATTTCATTTTGTAGGCTACCCCCTGCATGCTCCAGAAGCCTATTTCCCCTACTTCCGCAAGCACAATGTGACAGCCATCGTCAGGCTCAACAAGAAGATATACGATGCACGCCGGTTTACTGATGCTGGCTTTGATCACTATGATCTTTTCTTCACTGACGGCAGCGTGCCCAGCGATGGCATTTTGAGACAGTTCCTGGAACTGGCAGAAAATACAGATGGTGCTATAGCTATCCACTGTAAAGGTATGTTTTTTGTTCAGAAAATTTATGTTGGTATCTTGTTGAGGTGTCTTTTTCCTTATTGTCATTGTTAGAAATTAAAGGCGGTCCTTGGACGCTTGTAGTAATTTAGTCAGAGGACCCCATAAAATTTGATCCTTTAACATGAAGTCATTGAAAAGACCCCTGTAGTTTTATTCTTAATTTCTAACACTGAAGTGTACATCTAGCTTTGAGTTTTTGGGAGCCGTAAGGCAGGCGCCACAAGGAGCATTCATACTTCATACTTCATCATTGAAATTTCGTCATTCATGATTCAACATTCATCATTCAACATTCATCATTCAGAAAGCTGTCACACGGAGCATTCATCATTCATACTTCAAATAATTCATTAGTTTTGGGTGAATACGATTTATATACCGTTTTGTGATGTTTCGAAATCATTATTAAACAGGTCTGCAGAAATTTGATAAATGTTACTGACAAAAAGTTTGGTAAAATGTAACTTTGAAAACAACACAATGGCGATTGAGGGAATCGAACCCAGATCCGTCGAGTGGCAAGCCAGTAATCCAACATGCTGTTACGAGAAATCCCTCAAGGGAGGTAATTTACCAATTGTAGACTGCTAAAATTCTCCACATTTCCGTCATTGAAGTATGCAAAATTGATGAAGTATGAATGATGAATGCTCCGTGTGACAATGACAATGGTTTATCATAAGTTTATTTTTGAAGTAGGAATGATGAATGCTCCGTGTGACTTCTAGCTAACAATTATCTGTCAGGAAGTTACTGAATGCCAGTTGAGTGGGAAAACTCAGTAAGTTGCTGAACTTTGTTTTTTTAGCGACGTCTCAGTGGCTGAGTGGTCTACATTGCTGATCCTTAGTGCTGGCTTTTGGTGCGTGAGCTTGTGGATTCGAATCTGGCCATGTACATCTCTTTCAGCCCGGATATTGAACTCTGACGCTAATGTGATGTTGGTGATACTATAGTGATATGACTGAAAGTTTACCGAAAACAGCAAGACTGCATTATAGCTGAAATATTGCCCTTGCTATGTAAAATATCTTCCTTGTTAATTTTGTCGCTGTCTACTTCAGCTGGTCTAGGGCGAACGGGAACGTTGATATGTGCTTACTTGATGAAGCATTACAAGTTCACAGCAGCAGAATCAATAGCTTGGAACAGAATAACACGACCGGGCTCCGTCATTGGACCTCAACAGAACTTTCTAGAAGAGTGAGTCCCAAATAGTCCTCATTGGCTCACAGCTTTGGCATTGTGAAGATGACTGGTTGAAAACTCCTGTAACTCCAAGAGTATATATTTTAAATGGCTATTTGGTTTGGAGTTTTAAAGTATAGTATTGAATCTCATTGGGTTATTTGTAGTCTTGCTCTAAGACTCTTGAATTTTTGTAAAGGCCCAGGTTAGTCAAGATCAAGATTTAAACAAGCCTAGGCTGGGCATTTGAAATTGAAGAGCCAGGCTCCAGAAGGAACATATAAGAAAGTAAAGTTTAATATTTCAAACACAAGGGGGAGGGGGGGGGGGGAGGGGGGCACAGTGGGGGGAACCTTAGCCCCTGTCGGTAAAAAATATAGCGATTGGTCGGGGAAAACTTTTGAGAAATGTGTATATTTTACTGTATTTGTCGGGGATCTCAGCCCTGCACACCAGGGAATTCCTGTTGCCACCCCTGTCAGAGATTGGTGGTGTATAGCTTGTCCATTTTAATTCAGTTTTTATTTCCATGTGAGTCATTCTATTTTGTGAATGTAAATTACATTTTCTAAAATGAAAGAAAATGTTTTTAGAGTAAGTGCCCCTGCAATCCACTTCTTGTAATACAGTACATGCCAAGTAAAAAGAGAGTCTGTTGCTTTCACTTTTTTTTTTGCCCAAATGCTTTCTGAGCTCTTTTTTTAAATAATGAAGTCAGCTTTATATCATGTAAATTTACATTAAAAGCCAAGTTAGTCCTCAAAATATACATAAGAACGGCTTTCCCTGCGACATGATCACGCATCATCATGATTATTTATCATGTTCAACAGGAAGCAGGCATGGTTATGGATGCAAGGAGACTTGTACAGAGCCAAACAGAAGGACAAGACCAGATATATACCAGGCGTGTCCAGGATATCGTTGGGGGTCGACGACATGTGTATACAGGATGCGGTCGATGTAGATAGATATTCTTATGGAAGATTCAACGATGAGGACAATGTGAGTCGGTGCAAATATTAAAACTCCTGAGGTTGTATTTATTTCATCCTCGAATCCAGGGTATAATGGCACCTCCAACGGTCATATACCTTGGATGTACTCCTAGGGTGAGCTCCTTTCTTCTGTTCTGGGCATGTTCCGAACATGTTCTGTTCTGTCCCAATGGAGTGACAAGAACAGAACGAGAG
>JAUELE010233650.1:0-11875 GCA_031471655.1 Diodora aspera
ATCAACAATTTGACTACTCTTAAAGCACTATTGTGTAACATCAACAATTTGACTACTCTTAAAGCACTATTGTGTAAAAATCAAATTCAATTTGTTTGAAAAAATATGCCTTGCTTCATCACAAAGTAAAACATCACAAAAACAATGAATAATGATAACAAAATTAGATTTCACGATTCAATTGTAATGTATAATACACATATGCAACTTCTTAAATAGAGGCGAAATGAGGCCAAAATGTTAAAGTATGATGTAATAGATGCAAAGTTTTTGAGAGGATTGAGTTTTTACGTTTACCTCTAAATACATACAACATCTGCAGATGTGGACTGTTCTCTAACTGGCTGATTACTAACACCTGACATTTTGTGTTTATTTGTGATTTCCAGAATGCACAGTGGTTTGGCACGGAAGTTGACTCTGTGCATGGCCTAAGTGTATTAGATATAGACGCACTGCAAGTCATGGTCGTAGATATTGGTGCGCTATTACTACAACTCAAGGTGTGTTACCTCCCATGGATTGCCTGCCTTACCCTGTTGTCGGGCCCACTCTGTGTGAATCTCCTGTAGCTTCTAGTGCATGTAATCTACCTGTGTACTTACACAGTGCAGCAATCTTGTTGAAATTGACACATGATTACTATATAATTTATACAGTTTGTGGAAAATTATGCAGAAAATAAGTTTGGTTGACAAGTGGTTAAAACATATTTATATCCATACTTACATGACCGGATCGGCAAACAAGCCTAGGGCTTATATTAATGCCTCTCCGGTTGAAAAGTGAAAACTAACGTCCTGATTTGAAAAACAAATGAAAATGTTTTGGCATAAAATGTTAGTTTTGTTTGATGTTGATCTTTTGTCATTTTCTTTTGGAAATCTTTCACACATTTTGAAACTGATAACTTGAAATAAAGTTTTATTTAATTTTGGTCTAATGCATATCAACAAAGTCTTTTACTGTGTGGGTAGCAGGAAAAACTAACTGCATGACAACTAATATTAGAGAATCTTGTTCGTGAGCATGCACTGATAGTGTTGTAACTGTAGAGCTTGACAGTATAGCAGCTTGCCTATAGACATGCCTTGTAGTGTGAAGCATGGCTATTAACTGTGACAAATGTTCAAACATTAGGTATGGTTTTGTCCAACGGTCTGTCACAGACTGACATGAGTCCATGAGGGAGCATTTTGGGACAGATAAGGCTTCTGGCATTCTCAGTTGCTCAGGGGATTTCATTGAACGGAAATAAGGTGGTTACTCGTTTGACGAGTTTGGATGCAAACCCAAGAATGTCAGCTGGTTCATTTCTTTGCCAGTTTAGCACCATTCTCATTGGGAACAAAAATCTTTCTTGGATTTTTATGCCTATCCCTGTTAACAAACACCCTATTATTTTCAATCACCAGTAATTAGCCATTTGAATTGGGAAAGTTTTAGTCAGTCTTCAACCATTGTGCTGTGGCTAATATACTGTCCTGATGTCAAACAGCATTTCACCTACTTTCTAGACTATTCGGGCACAGGGTTGGTGCAGTGGTTACAGCACTGGACTCGCAATCAGAAGATTCCAAGGTCAAATCCCGCCCGGGTCGCTGTTGTGTTGCCCGGAGATGGGAGCCCCCTGGAACCACCATGTCGATATGGTTGAAAAATTACCAAAAGTCACGTTGATCCAGAGTCACTCACTCTAGACTATTCATATCTAATGGATGGTTTTATAAATATATATCATTTCAATAATCGAGTGCAGTATTATTGCTATTTAACCTGTCTGTTGTTTTATTCAGAATATTCATTAGTTTGGCATTTTAAATGTGACACAAGTCAGCAAGATACTTTTGTTCAGCCCACAAATGTAGTTTCCATAAATTTTCATGTAGCTGTAGATTGCTGAAAGCAATGTGAAATATAAGAACACTTACTACCCCTTTCTGTCCCTACCCCTGCTGTGGTTGTCCCGGTGATTGGTGATTGACTTTGTATCTATTCCTCCCAATCATTTCATCATCATCAACTGATCAATAAGTCTTATATCTCCTGGACATGCAACTGAAATATGTGTGGACTATCGTGGTGTGTATTTCAATATGACATATTATATATGCATATTACTGCAACTGAAATATGTGTGAACTATCGGGGTGTGTATTACAATATGACTGTTGTACTAATTAACTTTTGGGACTTGGAAGTTACAATTCATTTTATTCCATTGGTGTTTTAATTTTTTAATTTTCAGTTGGTGTCTTTAGTATATCATTTGCTTGCCTTTATATTTCATGTTGTAATTTTGTTTTCTGTTTTATTTAGATATATTTATTCTTTCTGTTTAAACTTGTTTGGGTGCAGGTTTCATAAAATTGTATGCTTTCTGATTTATTGTGCAAAAAAAATGTAAAAAATGAGATTTTTAGCTAATAAATTATGGAACATTTTTACAAAATTGAAACTAAAGTTTGCCAGAGAAATTTATGACTGAAGACTGCCAGGGAAATCAATATTTTCCAGACTCGTGTTTGAGTAGAAGTGACATTTTCATAAAGCTGCTTTTTATCTTTGTCATTTTTCAGTTAGTTATGGTACATTCTGTTCTTTATTAAAAGTTTTAAAAGGTTCCTTGTGACGGATGTATTGTATTGCAGTTTATTCTCAGAAATGTTTCATTAGGAAAATTATTTTTGGGCTGATTTGATCAGAAGACAACTGAAGTATTGTAGCTTCAATTTTATTTTAATTTCAGTTTTAATTTATGCTAATTTACATATTTAAATGTTAATGGTTTTTGAGGAGATTTGTAAGTTCTACACACACTCAGTTACTGCATCTGAATTCATAGACAGATTGACATTTGAGTCTGCCAAAAAGTTTAGCTGTTTGTTGAATATGTTAGTTTTATATAATACATGACAGGTATCGCTCAATATATAAAGTGCAGTGTGGAACTTAATATTGTCAAATGATCACCAGTCTGGCTATTAGTCAACTATTTCTTTCCCAACCAACAGTACCTGTAAATAATTAAAACTTGATATTTGAATGAACATTGTATTAGAAGACAAGGCTTAGTATTTGTATCTAATCCATTCCTCTGGCTGGCTGGTTGGAAATAGCGTTTGGGCATTTGATATCAGTTTCAAGAAATGAATATATGTATAATTTATTAAAGGGTTGTATTTATGGATAGTTGTCATGGAGTGATTCTAGAGTTAGGTATATACTCATAGGCATTTTGGTTACTTGTAGGGAAGTACCTATCTCTTTGCTGGTATGACTTTGTCAAAGTCAAGGTTTTCCAAACAAAATATTTAGAAAATACATCATGACGTATTTCATTGCGGATTGGAAAAATTGCTGACCACAGTCTTTTTTGACCGGTTAATTGTTGAAGTTTCTGGTTCCATGTTTTGGTTTGGATTTGTTTCTCACACCTGATTCTTTGCTTTTATATGAGTTTATCTGATATTCAGATGAATAGTTCTTGTGATTCCAATTCAGTGACTCTATTTTCTGATTATTGGCTGTACTGTTGACCCTTGGTCATTTCAGGCTATCCTCCAGGACATGGAGAACCGCAAAGTCCAGCTGAACAATGTCCTTACTACAGCTGACCAGCTTCAGAAACAGGCCAACAGTGAGAATGATAAGCAAGTTCTCAGAGAAAGAGGCAAGTGATCAGTTAACATTTTTACTTCAATAACACACTCTATCGAGATCAAGATTGCAGATGCTTTATTAAAAAAAACAGATTATTTTAACAAAGGCAAAATCAGATATATTTCCTTGTGCAGAACTCATGTCCTTCAAGTACGGTACAAGGCACAGTTTTCAGGTCATAAAATTGTTGCAATCCGCTTTAAAGTTCATGAAAATACCAGATCAGAACTTCTGAAGATTTTTGAAGTACTTCCAATTGCAAGAAGGGTTTTGCATTTCAATGCACTGTAGGAACATGTTCACCTTAAAATGTTAGAAATTATTCCATCGGTGTTGATGTATATCACTCATCTTTAAATTTGAAAGAATACTAGTACTTGTATCCAGACACATTGAACTTTTATTTTAACATATGAAGATAGATTATTGAAATTTTTGGAAAATATTTAAGTATGGGATGTTTTTGTCACATGTCTGCAACATGGTTTTGTTGAGAAAATTTCAAAATGTGTTTGATGGTAAAGTCTCTGAGTAAACATCCAGCAGTGGTTATTTTGGGAGGTAGTAATTGTTGTCGAGAATTCCCCCCAGTTTCCGTACACCCTGGAGTCAAGTTTGAAGTCGTTCTAATTGCCTCCATTATAACAACTTCAGCTTGCTAGGGGGATGAAAGTGGTCGAAGAATGGTCTATTTCCGACAGTAAATTGGTTGACCCGATTAATTGATTCAAGACATAATGACATCTGTCGTCTCTTCATTAAAGGCACCCTTTTTTTCAAGAAAAAATTATTCTGAGTAAAAGCTTCAGGTGTTTGTGCAGCAAGTTCACCACAAGAACATTCTTGTTAAAATAACCTTGATCCAAGACTGTGCTGCAATATATTTACAAAAGGTTCAGCTCCCTGTGCAATAAAATTCAGCAAGTCTAGATAACACTGCTGTATGTCAAATCCAGAGAAGATACTTGATTTGTACACACAGATATTTTTAAATTATTTAAGTTAAAGTTTATTGACTAAGATTTTCTTCAGAGACTTGTGCAAATCTAGTCAGTACCGGTACTTCATTTCTGTTTGTATCTTACTATGTTCATGAAAGTAGACAACTATTTGCATATAAATTAATACATGTAGTAATGGATTGTTAAAACATCAAACGCCAAGTTTATGATTCCTATTTCAGGTTTTTCATATAGCAATGCCACAACTTAGCTTTCATTTGCCCGTTTTGGAGTGATTTATTTCTTTTCAAGTAATCTAAGTATCAAGTATCTAATTTTATTTTTAATATGCACAAGCAAGAGTCCATGCTTAAAGAACTTTTCTGTTGAAAATTTTTAAACCAATGTTTATCAAAGCCCTCTTCCGTCACATTGTAATTCAAGATGGAACCCCTCTTTCATTTTGTTAATAAGTGTGTCAGTAGAAATCCTCTGTTTTCCTGTCAATTTCAATGTGATGTAAATTGCAAGAAAAAGATACTCTGTAGCACAAAGGCTGTGTAATCTCTCATTAACTATCAGCAACAGAGAGAAAAACGAGGAGAAACCTCCCAACAGAAGATGACCTTTTGAGGATGACAATCCAGGAAGTTGGATTTCTCCCGTAGGAAAAGCATCATTTCAGAAGCTTTGTCATTTGATATCTGTGTCATGACATCAAACAATCTATTAGTGTTTTTGTTCCCTTGTACTTAGCATTCCAGGAAATGTATCATGGGCTTTAGTTTCATAACTCGCACTGCATCACCATAATTTTTATACATCATGTTTCATATTGAAATATTCTGATGCCTTTCAGGTCTTTATTGTAATGTATGTCATCCTTTTGACATTTCAGAAAAAAATGTCATTTGTTTTCCTTCTGGTTTGGACCTAGATTTTATTTATGAAATAATAGATTGAAACAAGCTTTCAAAGAAAATTGATCAATAATCTTTTTGGAATAGCCATCCTTATACATTCTTGGATAACATTTACATTATACTTGTATTTATCCTAAAGACAGTGATGTCTCATAGCTTTCGCTAGATTTGCTAATGGTCTTCATGAAATGCTTTTCTTCATGAAGGATCCTAGAGCAAGGCTAGCAGTTGAATCCAAAAGGAAATGATGTGTAACAGAATCTGGAATGTCACGATGAATAGTATTACTCAGGCCTTACCCACGATCCTTTTTCTGAATAAAACTATTTGTTCTAAGGAGATGAAAATAATGAATTGGTGTTTCTTAAATCTCACAAATATCTGCTGGATTTCAATTGTTTTTACAATGAATGGGATATATCAGTGTAAGAAAGAATTAAGCATTGGTATTTTCTATTCCACGAGAGTGATCTAATACTTTTAACACCCCGTAAGGCTGCTGGGGAGTGACGTGGTACCACGTAGATAGAATAGGGCCTCAGTAACGCAATGCTTGGGGATCTTTTGCTTCCACTTTCCTTTCTATCGATCCCTTTTTATGAACTATCTTTTCCCTCGATGTACACCTTGCACATCGTGTTGAGTTATGGCTGAAATATTGCCCTTGCAACGTAATACATCATTTCAACACAACACATAATACTTTCAACATTTTTGTCTATGTGCAGGGTCAGTACTGATGTCATTAAATATGGCATTTTTTTTACTTGCCTGATTTCAAGATTTACTTAGGAAAGATTTTCATTTATTGCCTCTTTTAACTTAACTAAAACCATAAGGATTTGACATTTTGGTAGGTAACCGTTGCGTCATGTTAAACTGATGATCTTAATTGCCCAGCTTTAGTTTAATTGCCCAGCTGTACCCTTGTGTTGGGCGATGGGATTATTTGGTATCTGATTTTGGTTTTTGAAATATTGCAAGTGAAACTGACCAGTGATGATTTTGAAATTGACAGCACGAAAATTACAAGAACACTGGGAGGAAGCCTTCAATCATGTGAATCAACGTAAAATTCTCCTCGATGACATGCTGCTTGAATGCCGGCAGTTTGATGAACTGTACGCCGAGTTTGAGCGCTGGTTGTCGCAGATCGAGGAGGAACTGGATGCTCGACCAATCAGACCTCAGTCGCCAAATGACGTTGATAAATTGCTGAAGGAACACAAGGTATACATGATAAATGCAGCTTATAATTTGTAGTGCAGTTGATCAAAAAAAACATTGAAATTTTTGATGAACTTTTAATTTAAATAGTAAATATACATCCTGAGTCTTCCAAGGAGTGACTGTATGTCAATAAGAAGAGGGATGCAGGATGGCGCAGTGGTTAGTGTGTCGGCCTAGCAATCTGCTAGCCGTGGTGGTTGTGGTTCAAGTCCTAACCGGGCACCTCTTTCAGCCCGGAGAGACAGGAGCACTGACACTGAAGTCGTGTTGGTGAGACCTTGGTGATTTGGCTGAAAGATTGTTGAAAACCACATAAAACTCCAAATCGCTCACTCACTCACAAACAAGGTCACTAAGATGGGGATCTTTGTTTTAACGTAACACTTTTACAATTTTTTGAACTGCCTTCTATCTGTGTGTGCAAGCACCTTGCACATCACATTATGTTATGGCTGAAATATTGCAAATACAAAGGCAATGTCTGATTTGAAGATTGTAAAATGTTGTGACAATAAATTTAATTAGAAGTTTTTCAACAGTAACCATCAACTTTTATTTTCAAATTTCAGAAACTTCAAGAGGAAGTTAATCAGAGGCAAGATGCTGTGGATAATCTGAAGCGGCTGGCAGAGAAGCTCATCGACGACTACAGCAAAGATGATACTCGTCAAGTCCGACTTCAGCTGGAGAGGCTCTCCAATCGCTGGTCGACTCTTCTTAACAGGTAAATCCTTGTTAACTCACTGATGTTCCTCATGCTTGATACAATAGCTCAATTGTTCTCAAACGTTCTGTCCCATGCACCCTTTTCTCTAAACATCAGAATGCCATTCCCCCTTCCCACGATTGTTTGACTCAAAAGATGCGTTCCAAATAGTATCGCAATAGCACCAATATCAGAAACATTTCCGTGATGGTTTTGGTCCTGCAGACTGTGCTTTGGGCGACCAAACTGTAGCACTGACATTGATTGAGGCTCAAGTATCCCCATGCTTGTCTCAAAAGGCAGCCACAATCTAGATATGTTGCTGTCAATCCCTTTCAAGCTTTCTTTTCTCTTGATGTGTATCTCATTACAGTGAGTCGGCTTCTTGGGACTCCATCTTGTAAACATGGCTTTAAGATTGCTCTAGAAGATGGAGATCAACCAAATACACTGTTCTTCTCTGAGCTCAGATGATGAAACCTGTCATATTTCAGCAAAAATGTGATCTCACTGATGAAGACAGTGAAAATGTCCATAAGTTCCTGATGTATTAGGAATCAGGGCAACTTATGAGCAATAAATTTCTTCTGTATAACATGTTATAAACATAGAGAAGACCTCAGCTAGAGCGCTCATGAATACTGCCACTTGCCATTCTGCAGCTGTAATAACAAACTGTTAACTCTTAATGGGCGAATACCATAAGATGATTGTTTCTGTACTGCTCAGGTCCTTGTGACAGATTTTCTGGCAAGTCTAATCACATTCCCATTGACTATACAGTAAAGACCATATATATATGTAAGCTAAATTCATAGAAAAGCATAATCCAGGTTCAGGCTGTTGGAGTGAGTTATTCAGGTTCCCTGCTAGACGTTTGTCAAGACCCTAAGGCTGTATAAAGTTTTAAAAATTTATGTATGTAATATCAGAGGCAAATCATTATTCCTGGGACTATATTGCCTTTCCTAGGTCTGCCTTAGGCCTGAGGCAGGCCCAAGCAGAGATCACTGTGTTAGAGTGAAATGTTAAGTTTTCTATGCCTTGACTCAGGGTCTTGACAAAAGTCTAGTTCCATACCTGGAAAGCCGCCAATTGAACCAATTGGAGTTGATGTAATTCTGCCTATTTTGAGTTAAGTAATTTACCTGGTCTTTACCACACAAAGGGTTAACACACCTCACATGCCAGCTACTGTACAAGATACGGACATGTAAGGGAAAAAAGGCTTTAAAATCTGATGAGCACAGCTGCTGCTGGTTCTCAGAACTAAATTAATGCATTCTACTTCAGCATTGCTTTTTCAGGATTTTTTCAAACAAATTTGATGATAATGAAGTCATCTAACTTATCTCAGATATATATTCTTGGCAATAATGTTTACACGAATATGCAACGCTCAAAAACATTATTGATTTATCATAGAACATTTTTCTTGAATTGAATAAGTTTAATGCCATCACTAAGTTATTTATAGCAAGAACTGAACCATTGCCTGAGAACTATGGTAAAACTAGATCAGCATGTTCCTGCATATCGGTATATGTCAAGGTGAGGGATGCCTGGAGCCAGCTGTCTCGGCTTGGAGGAGCATGCAGTTGTGACCCATTAGTGATGCCATGTGCTGTTGCTGGGTCCCCCTGACATGCACAGACATGCAGGTTCATCTCACTGTCTCTGGTACAGTAGCTTATCGAAGTCTGAACTGATCCTTTCAAAACATCTAAGCTTCAGCAGTGAGATAGCTCAGCTGGTAAAGCATTGTCCTATGAATCTGAAGGTTTCTGGTTTCGAATCCTGCTGGCATCTTTTCCACAGTAGCCAGTTTTGAGATGGTCTGTGGTATTTTCGGAACATTCCAAAACCCTTGGTTTGTCACTACCAGAATAACCCTGTGGGGCTTCCGGGGATTGACGTGGTCGTACAGGGCAACTAAAATTGCTTTCTCTTTCTTACTATCGACCCTGTGTTGTCCCTTTTCCTAATGTGCCTCTTGCACATCACAGTGCGCTATGGCTGAAATTATGCCCCCTGCAATGTAACAAATCCATTTCATTCACTCAGTATCAGAATAGTTTGCAGGTTTCACTACATCAACTCATTTCATCCTATTGTCTGGAAATAATGGAATGCACACATAAAGTATTCTCAAAATAAGTACAGCCAAGTATTTAGTTTTCATAAAATTGTTGATTGGAAACTTACCGGGGACAAATTGTGAACAGCTACTTTCATATATATAGCCGAATGATTTCTAAAACTGCATTGAATTCAGTTTCATGCTTTAAAAACTCATTACTTCTTTGAAACTTTATGTTCCTGAATCTTGATTTGAAAACATGAGTTTTTTTTCAATTAAACATTGCAGAGAAGTGGACTTGTCAGCTAACTAACAATTAAGCAGTGAATTAGTATATATATATGTCTGTCGTCGGCAAGTATAAGTATTGGAAGAAAAATCTGATTATTCAGCTATTTCACATGAAATTACATTTCAAAAGAGAATAACACATCGGGGAAAAGACAGCATCTCAGTCAAGCACCGACTATCAAGGAAATAATAAGTTTAGTGTCTCATAAATCAAATTAGTGCTGAGTTATCCAGGACATCATCTGCTTTTTATTGACAATCAGCGCATCTTCAGTGACATGATGCAAACCGTATGTGGGTACCTATCTCAAGACAAAGGCTTCTGCCATTGATAGTGTTAACATGCCGATTGTGTCATCCCGGGGCCGAATTGTCTATCCCAGACGCAGTTAGGTCGGCAGAACAAGGTTAGTTTTACCTGCACAGCACAGGGGTGGTGCAGCAACAATGAACTCTTCGCTGATGGAGATAGATATGTGACTTTGGAACTTCTTGAGAATCTAGGTGAGACGGTAGCTTGAAAAGAATTTAAGTTAAACCAATAACTCTTTGGATTTATGACAGACTTTTTTAGTTTGTATGTCAGGCCTTGAACACAAACTATTTTAAATAACATTTTTCTTGGCTTTTGACAAAAATGTTTGCATCCAAAAATAGCGTATACAGAACCATTATTGCAAAATGTTATTTTTCGATAACCATCTTTGAAATGCTTTTGAAGACTTTTTCTTAGGCTTGAGAAACACCAGTAGCTAAACATGTTAATGTTTATTTTTATTAGAATGTGTGCAATGCTAAATATTTTCTTTGAATTTGACCAAAGTGATTTGTGAGAGTGCGAGTAATATTGGGCAGTGCTCCTAAGACCGTGTCAGTGTCATTTGATCCAGAGTGTTGATCACAAAATCTCATTCAGTCTCCTCTAAAGTTTCATATGTTTTTGCCCCGTTGGGCTTCCCGGAGAGTGACGTGGTGTCACTCATATAGAATAGGGCCTCAGTAACCCAATGCTTAGTGACTAAAATGGGGATCTTTTGCTTTCTCTTACTATCGATCCTGTGTTGTCCCTTTTTCTGATGTGCCTCTTGCACAACACATTGGGCTATGGCTGAAATATTACCCCTTCAATGTAAAAATCCATTTCACTCACTCACTCACTTCAATATTCTCAGGGATGCTGTATGGTGCAGTGGTTAGTGCGTCGGGCCAGCAATCTGCCAGCCTTGGTGGTTGTGGCTCGAGTCCCGCCTGGGCACCTCTCTTTCAGCCCGGAGAGACAGGAGCCCCAACAAAGACATTATGTCGGTGAGACCGTGGTGATGTGGCTGAAAGATTGCCGAAAATCACATAGAACCCCAAATCACTCATCCACTCGCGCAATATCCTCAGTGATGTATTTTTGTGCCCACATCATGTTTGAACCATCTTTTCATTGTGTGATACAGGCCTGTCTGATGTGCTTGGCTGTGAAGTGTTTGTGAAAGATGTGATGACAAAGACAGTTCTGGAGAAGAGGACGAGGACATTGTTTGGTCCTGCATCTGTAAATCTCGACCTGTCGTTCATCTGGTGTGAGCACAGCGGTCCATCATCCATGCCAAGAATTGTGTTTGCCTTCGAAACTGGAACAGTTCCTATTTATTTTGGTCAAGAACATGCTGTCTGCCTGCAAAAGCTAGTTAAAAAACTTGGAAAGTATTTTGAGGTAGGCATTAACTGTAAATACGGGGGATAAAAATCACCATAAAGGTGACATAGTATGGATAGATCCACAATTTTCAGCAAACTATCCGGGAGTTATGATGTTGAATTTTGACCTTCAGCAATAAAAGTTTGGACTACGCATGCCAGTATCAGTAACCTATGTCTCACTATTAACGGGTCGATCAAGGATTTCATAAAATATTTTTAGGGGGGGGAACAGGTGGGAGGGAGGTTACACATACATGACATACCTCCTGATTTAGTACCCCGAGGGGCTTCCGGGCAGTTGCATGGTGTCAGGGCCTCAGTAACCCAATGCTTGTCGTACAAGGCGATT
>JAUELE010233661.1:0-16686 GCA_031471655.1 Diodora aspera
TCCTCACGGGTACCCACTTAACAGCTGGGTGGACTGCGGTGTATGCGTGTGTTAATGTTTCCACTATCTGGTCATTTACCAACGGATGAGTGGGTTCTTTTACGTGCACAGGGTATACGAGTAATTATATCTATCTTTTGAGTCACAGTGAGTTCCCCCTCCATGAAGCCTTCAAGAGATCTCAGTAAGAAATAGGTACTATCCTTGCAGAAACAATTTATAAACTCCACAGTAAAACCATCAGAACCTGGACTCTTGTTGCCTTTCATTTTACGAAGAGCTATGGCTAATTCATCATAAGTTAACAGACCTTCAAGACAATCTGCTTCTTCCTATTATCTACATTTAATATTGCACTTACAACATTCAGTGCAACAAATTACATACATAGTTGATACAGTTCCTGGAAACTTTAAACTTACCGTTAATCGGAAGTGATGTTGAAGACCATGAAATTTACATCCCGTGCTTCTTTCAGAATAATATGCTGTTTTTCGGTTGTCAAGTGCAGAATATCACAAAAGCTTTGCGAGATCAACTGTTGTACACATACATTTATATATACAATCGTATACTTAAGAATGTATCTGGAGGTCTTGCATTGGTGATTTTGTAGACCGTCAACCAAGTTCAACACCAATATACACACATTTACTACAAATGCTTGTTAATACAAGCATATATCTGCAGGCGACGTCTTCAAGATCCTATAAACTGCTCATTCTGTTGACCAAATTTCTTTTCAACATTCATATGCACACATATACTTGCTTGTTGTGTATGTCGGTGTATATACAAGCATATATGTGTGTTGTGCTTATGTATGTACAAAGATCTTTGTGTTTGTCCACTTACATCTACATATCTAATACATTTTGTTGGTAAGTATGTACCTACCTGACACAGGAGACCTGGTGAATTCCTTACAGGAAGATATAGCCAAATCTTGGAACTTTGATCTCCTTTTGTTGACTGCTTGTTTTTCAATGTTCAAATGTTACTTTGCTTTGGCAGGAAATGTCATTGGAAGTAAGTCTTTAGCAGGGAATCCATGATTTACCAATAGAATTGTTACCATGGCAACAAATGGTGCCAAAACAAGCCACTGCAGGTCTTGCAAGATCAGTTGGTTGAACCTGGAATGTTAAATGAAAATGATTTCACTTATTTTTATTTTCAAAACTAGTTTTTTTCAGGTCTAGATTGAGGGAATTGTATTTAGTGACTGGTCTTTATTTGGGGTGGGATGGGGGTGGGGGTAACTTTCCCTCATGTTACCAATTCTGATGACCAACAAAGCCTGTCGTTCAATGGCCCCTCAATTTCATTGTTACCATATTTCATATATACACATGAGCATTAATTAAGCACCACCCATTTTCATGTCACATATGATTGTGTTCAACTCAATGCAATTGTCATTCAATATGGAAACCAGAGATTTGGTTATAAACCTGTTATAATAACCCGTGATATTTAAATATCAGTGGTTGGGTTCTTTGGTTTGAACCCATTTGGTTGCAATCAGCAATTATTTTGGGTGGTGCTTAATTAATGCTCATGTGTATATATTTTTTCATGTACTTCTGTAAATGGTGTAAATAAACTGACAATTGAGAATGGAATTCTTTAACCTTTTTGTTGTCTGCCATTTTGTGATGAAATTCCTGGTCATCAGTGCAACCTGTGAAAAATGTCACAAGATGATCCAATAATTTCGCTGGCTCCCACCGCTAGAATTAGTGGCAGTAGCGTGTATTGTTAGCATGGCTGTGACTGGATGCAGGAGACAATTGATTTCATTGGTCCGTCCTTTTTGCTTCTTTTTAAGATAGTGTTTCCTATTAAACTAAAATTGCTGACAAGCTGTTTTGGTATTGTAAAATATTTATTACATCATATCAACAAGTTAGTGTTACACCGAAAGCATTAATAAACTTGTAAGCAACAAAGTATCACAAGAGGGGCATGAGAATCAATGCAGTAACGCCTGTTCCATGCATTTATGCATTTCAGTGAAACATTTATATCGGAGTCGATTAATTCACAAAATTAGAGTATTCATTGCTTGAGACAAGCTACACACTGCCTTATTATAAGACTCCTTCACAACAAAGCCGTTCTGTTGTAAATTACACATATTACAAAAAAAAACATGCCTTACATGTAAATAAATGCCGATTGTAGATATAAGTTACTTATAATAATGACAAAATATTTTCTGACGTGTACTTTTAGTGTGAGAGTGATCTTGGCAATCTTTTTCCTACAATGTCACCAACGTCAGGTGCGTGTGAGGCTCCAATCTCCGGGTTGAAAGAGGGGTACCTGAGCGGGACTCAACCATGATTGCCAATGCTGGCAAATTACTGGACCGACACGCTAACCACTGCGCGGCTACATGTACCTTTAGCTCTTTCAGGACATTGCCAAATTACAAGCAAGAGCCACAGACACAGAGAAGGCTTTATTTTTAGCTGTTTAGGCTTGCCAGTGCCAATACCTTAAATGTATCGAAGGTAAAACAAACAAACATTGTATTTTACTGTTCTCATAAAGGAGGCTATTTTTAAACAAAGCATCAGATCATTTTGAGAAATCGATCGTAAAATAGTAATTTTTACAAATCCTTCCAGGTCTGAGAGGTTTAATAATTTAATTGGCGACTACATCATCATAGAAATGGGTCATCGAAAGCTTAATAGAGAAATGTGCATTCTAGATATTTAAAAATGGTATATTCAAAGTTGCATCTACAACACACTGTGTTAAAAGCTTGATTTTTCTATTCTAGCATGGCAGACAAACCAAATCGATCGATGAGGCCCAGCCGTTGTCTTCCTGAAAGCTACGGTGTAATTACAAAGAAATCTTTTCTAGTCTGTTAGTTCAACATTATGTACCACAGACAATTTGGTGCAATTTTTCTAGAAATGATACACACTTATTAAAGTCTGTGGAAACTATTCATAGCTAACATATCCGTAATGTTTTGAGTTATTCGCAGATGGAATTCCGTGCACATATACTGATGACATCACCAGAAGTGGGTTCTTGTAAGACTGCAGCCAAACTATGGAGGGTAGTATTTGTGCTTTCAGAATGTCACTGTCACTTGCAAAAGCTTTATGTTACAAAAAGAGCAATTTGAACATTAACCTTTTTTAACTTTGTGTTTGATCTTTGAGATGCAACTTCGATTACACCTCTTCAAGCAAATTGTAAAAATATCACTACATTTCTCTTGCTGCTTGTGCACTTCCAAAATAGTTCAACTTTTCTGCCCTTGAAATCCATGGACATTTAAGAGTGATAGTCAGCGTAGAACTTTAACCCTCTCAAGCCAAACACCACTTTAATGATGCTTAAATATAGGTGCGGTCGACACAGTAAAAATAAGTCAACTAGCAAAGCATAAATAAATGTTTCAACCCATTTCAGAATCCGAGTGATCACAAGTCAATAATAATTTATATTACAGCAGCTAACATTTCATCTCTTTCAGCCATAATGCAACAATATGGGCACAGGCAGAAAAATATTCAACAACAATAAATTGAGAGAAAAGCAAAAGGTGGCCATATTAGTCCGCTTGTGTGACAAGCATTGAGTTGCTGGGGCTCTATTCTAAATGACACAATGTCACTCTGTAGAATCCTGCAGAGTGCATAATACAGGATGATGCAAATGACAATAAAATTTTCAGCTGAGTCACTTTATACAATAAAGTATATAATCTGAAATCCCAACTATTTACAGGACTTGAATGCCCACATTCCAAATCCAAATGACATACGAGTAATACTTCATAACATCTTCATATTCACTGGATACTTGCAAAAATCTTTCTGCAATACCAGAACAAGAGCATCTAAAATCAACATGGAATCTGTTCATGAATATTCATCATTCCGGGAACACAATATTTTTAAAATGTTCTTGCAAAGTCATTTGTTGTTTTGAGCCGACAAGAGTGCAAGAAAAAACATGTTGTAAACAGGTTGAAAATTGATTACACAGCTTTCCAACTTCAAATATCATGCAGATGCACAGAAAATATTAGGTGCTCAAATCCATTAAATGTTGTGAATATAAATCTGGTCTATGAATGCAAAGACAAATTCAAATATAAATCTGGTCTATGAATGCAAAGACAAATTCAACTTTCATATGCATCGTCATTTTAAAAAATCATGGCACGCTACTTTGTTTAACTCAGCCATATCACAATTCAGAACAGAAAGTTATAACATCAACACTTCAACATGCGAGTAAATGTGTCTCTTGTATTTCAAATATAAACTGTTCCTAAGGAAAACAAAATTCTTTTAGTGAGAGTGGGAGTGCGATTTGAGATTTTACATGGCTTTCAGCAATCTTTCAGCCATACCGCCTACATCATGTCAATGTCCGAGGCCAATCTCCAAGCCGAAAGAGAGGTACCCCAGCAGGATTCAAACCCACAACTGTCAAGCCTGGTAGATTACTGGGCCGATATGCTAACCATTGTGCCATCCAGCAGCTAGAAATCTTTCAAACATATCACGATGTCAAGTATTTCAGGTCTAAAAGCCACCAAAATAGACAGGATCCGAACCTAGAACCACCAACCGTGACCGGTTAGTGCACTATCAACTAGATCGCAGAGTTTACGATTTCCGCATAAATTACAAATGTCTTTCAAAACAATAAGAACCAATTTAAAAGTTGATATTGTGGTTGGATTTATAGAGGAACTCCACAATCTTTCAACCACATGCCCACTTTCGCCAGCTGACTGCAGGAGGAAAGCCTGCATCATCCGTAGGACCTGGAGAATTGATGCGGTGAAACCTGCGAGCTCTTGCTGGTACTGACGAACCAATGGTAATACCATAATTTGACAGTGCACAATCACTGCATGTAGAAATACATCTACCAGTACAGATTAAAGCATAGAGAAACCTGTCAAGCCCCATACAGCAGGAATTGAGCCAACAACCTTAGGGTCGGAAGGCCCACGTCAACCACTGAGTGAAATGGATATTTACAATGCAGGGGGCAATATTTCAGCCATAGTGCAATGTGATGTGCAAGAGGCACATCAGGAAAAGGGACAACTCAGGATCGATAGTAAGAAAGAGAAAGCAAAAGATCCTCATTTTATACGGCTCCTACATCAAGCATGAGGATACTGGGGTCCTAGTCTTTCTCTCACGTCAACCAACAGAGCTACTCCAGCACCACTCCCAAACAACACCCCCTTCCCTTCTCCAATTTCAAAGTATTCTGGATGTTTTTCTGAAAGTTCCAGAAGATAACAAATATTACCATACTACTTTAGGAAACAATAAAGCAGTACATCAACTTTCAGAAATCTTTGGGAGAAGCGTAATGGCAACAAGATAACAGTATAAATATAGTAACATCATATCAACAAGCGATAGAGATGAAGCAAAGACTTGAATACAAAGCAAAATACCATTCCAAGGCACCATTAATATAATCAATTATTTGTTTTAAATTTGATCAAAGTACATCTGAAGACAACCATCATCACCGAGATCAACATGTAAAGGGAATTTGCAAAAATTCAGAATATTTATAATATTCCTCACGAATACTTCTCAAGTCATTTATACAATAGCACTGCTATCATACTAATGACAAAGTATCCTAATGAATTAAAGCTCATCAATAAAGAAACAAGATCGATATTTATTTCCAACATTAACTAAAAAGGTTTTCAGTCAAAAATAATGCAACTTCAACTGGCAAGCAAACAATACATTCTCAGAGTTGCATATCTGACTTTCAAGGAGCCGTTCTGGGAGAATATTAACAAACTCCTTTGACGCTCTGTGTAATGAAGCCTCGTCAAAACAGGCATCTGTTCACATCATCTTTCCAAACATCGATAAATCTTAAAAACCGATGATCCTGTTCATCTGAGGACATCCAACACTGTCAGTGACCTGAAAAAAAATTAGATTAAAAAAGTATAGAGTTGAGCATTTTCAACATTATCACAAGTTTACTTAAAAATGTTAGATCTCTAAATCTATTGTATACACCCTTCCTTTGATTTTGAGAAAGGTAAAGAGAGATAAGAGAGCTGGCGATTTTTACATTGTACAAGCAATCTTTCAGCCATAATGCACTATGATGTGCAAAATGCAAACAGAGGGATTGACAAGAAATGTGAAAGCAACGATCCCAATTTTAGTCACTTTGTACGACACACATTCAGTTACTGGGGACCTGTTTTTTCTTAGTGACATCTTGCAACTCTCCAAAGAAAAGGTAAAAGGAAACGATGGTTTGAGTTGAAATAAATATATGTTGCAAGTGCAGTATTTTAGCTATCATGATGTGTAAGGCAAAAGAGTTCATAAAAGAGATCAATAAAAAGGCAGAGTGATTTTGGATTTTACATGGCTTTTGTCAGTCTCAGTCATATTGCCACAATGTCACCAACGTCATGTCTGTGTCAGAGGCCAATCTATGGGCTGAAAAAGAAGTATCTGGGCAGGATTCGAATCCACAACCGCCAAGGCCGGCAGATTACCAAGCCAACACGTTGCTATCCTGTGCCCTTGATAGAAACTAAAACTAAAAGCAGAAGACTTATTTTAGTTGCCTGTACAACAAGCATGGGTTACTGAGGCCCTGTTCTTTCAGTGTCTCTCCCCGGACTGGGGTCACAAAAGAAACAGAATACTGAAAATAGCAGTGCCAAAGTTTTATCAACTTCAATGGTATGCATGGGGATACTGGGCTCCTATCCTCCCAACTGATAGAGTTAACCCTCAAAACTCCATGAAGAACTTACCCTCAGAAATCTTTCTTTTGAAAATAACAGATTTTAGAACTTTGAGCAATAACCAGCCACACCAAACATGGCTAACACTCACCAAAGTGGTATTTTTTCGTCTGACTGCCAAGTTCCTTAATTTTCAACAACTGCGACAATATTCGCTCCTGGTGTTCCGATCGCTGATCTCCACCGCCGAACCCTGCTGTCAGTTGATGCAGTGTCTGAAACAGTATCACCAATAATGTCTTCATTCAGAAAATAGCAAGTTATTATGGTTGGTTGGCTTTATAGTGGACTTGGCAATCTTCCAGCCACATGCCCACCTTGCCAGTTGAGCGCAGAAGGAAAGCCCACATCACCAGTGGGGAGCTGGATGATTTGGTGTAGCGAATCCTGCAAGCTACATCTGGTACTGACTAACCAATGGTGATACCACAATGTGCGCACCATGTAATCACTGCATGCAGAAATACTGACTACTACCAAACCACCTACGGTGGGAATCAAACCCACAACCCTTAGATTGGAAGGCTGCCACCCTGCCGCTCTACAAGTTTATTTTGGATTTAACACAGCATCTGTAGTCAAATCACCAGAGTCCCCTACAACAGTGTACAAAGGCCTCTCACTCCAAAATATCAGCAATGCACAAAAAGGGATGAAATATTCTGTACAGGTGCACCTCATCATGGCTTCTTGCAATTTTTCAGTCACATCACCACACTGTCACATCACATAGGTTTTACAGTTCAATCTTCAAGTTGAAAGAGTGAGTGAGTGAGAGTGATTTGGGGTTTTACGTGGGTTTCAGCAATCTTTCAGTCACATCAACACCGGCTCACTAACATGTCTTGTCGGAGCTCCTGTCTCTCCGGGCTGAAAGATAGGTGCTCAGGCGGGGCTCGAACCACAACCGCCAAGGCTGGCAGATTGTTAGGCCGACGCACTAATCACTGCACCATCCCACATCCCTCCAAGTTGAAAGACAGAGGGACTCGGGCGAGATTCAAACACAACCACCAAGTTCTACAGATTACTGAGCCGACATGCTAAACACTACACTATCCCCCAACCCCATACTGTGTAGGACAGCTGTAAGAAACACTGGAAAGAAGACTGGCATCATCCTAACTTACTTTCTGTTCCTCTGCAGTTAAAGCAGGATCAGATGGGCGGACATTGGGTACAGCGTGATTGTCCAGGTATTTCTGGTGTCCAAAAGAATTCATGTTGGTGTGCCCTCTCTTCCCGTGTGCCTGCTCCAGGTTATCAGGAGTTTGCTGAAAAATACAGCATCAAAATCTTAACCAACTTTGAAAGCTTTATTTCAATTCAGCTGAAGAACCAGCCACAAAGTCAAAGTGAGTCCGAGTGCGAGTGAGTGATTTTGAATTTATCAAGGCTTTTGGCAATATTTCAGCTGTATCATCAAAGTCATCTGCATTAAACTGTTGCAAGTACAGGCTGAAAAAGAGGTATCAAGGTGAGATTTGAACCCACAACAGACTGCACAATGCCCTATTTTATGTTTGCTTCAAGTATAAACTTAACATTCCAGCATAAAATACTGAAGTAACACAAGTACTTCTGACATGGAGAGAAATTAGGACAGCAATGTGATAAAATTCATAATTAGCTGTAAGCTATCTTTATCCACAATGATGCAGGATCTATTTTATTAGTGCAGCTTTCAACATCATTTCACCACATCAATGTGAGTGGGTGATTATTTATTCAATGTCTTTCAGTAATCTTTCAACCATACCATCACAGTGACATTTAGATCACATCAGGGTCCAATTTTCAGGCTGAAAGATGGGTAAACTGGCAGGATTCGAACCACAACCACCAAAGCTGACAGAACACTGGGCTCACATGCTAAACATTGCGAAATCCCACATCCACACATCAATGTGCACAATAGCCACCCGCCGAAGCTGATAGACTACAGAACCTGAAGGTAATCTATATCTTATCAGTCCCCCAACATAAGCAAAGCAGATACAAGTAACATACCAGAGAGATCTTCATCTCAATGGCTTGAAGTTCTAAGGTAAGACTTTCATCTTCTGTAGGTGCATCCTGAGCCTTGCACTCGAGACGAACGACTTCTCTCATCATTTGCTGTCGGCTTAACCTTGTGGGATCATTTTGCATCAGAAAATGGTCATGTCTGAAAGTAAATATGACGTTTTCAATCATCAAAAATTCCAAAACTTTACAGAAAAGATCACACATAGTGTTTTGCATTATTAACTGATTACAGACTGAAACCATCAGTTCAATTGGCTTTTGATCAGTTGTTTTTTTTCAGGAACTTCCAAAATTTGATTGTATTATTTACATATTGTGGAGTCTTGTGCGCAGTATTGTATAGCACTGTATCCAAGCTCTTATGAAGCTTCCTCAAAGGTAAGTAAGAACTCCCTGCCTCGCACCGATTTGCTGATGTATGTCATAATGACATCACAGTGTTGGTGATATCACCTTGGGCAAGTGACTTTACTCGTAACTGCCTCAGTCAACCCAGCTGAAATTCGGTACCGGTCCTCCATCAGCAATGTTACTTGCTGGCATCTTACTGGTACTACACTTGTAAGTGCATTGCATTGTGATCTGCCGTTTTCTAAATTTCCACCTGTTTCGGTTAATTATGAAAACCCTGGGTTTAACATCATGTTGACAGATTTGAGAATACATACCTTGGCACTTCCAGAGAGAACATGGGATGACCAATTCTTGTAGGAATTTCCTTGATAGAGAACCGACTGGGAACAGGAGCTGCCACGGGCACGGGACAATCCATCTGTGTTACAGCAGTCACAGGCATCACTTTCTTCACAACCTAAAGTGAATTAATCACTGTGAGAATTTTGTGTGTAACATTACATGGAGTCATGACTGGTCATAGAAATTGACATGTAATGCGATCCTGGCAGAAATTTTGAACTTCAGCCTTTCTGTGTGAAATGTCTCAATGCATACTTTTCAGTTATCAAACCCAATTTACCAACATTTCACTCCTTTTGGTACCTGAACCCCTGTTCATAAAGGTTGAAAATGTTGAGCGCCATTTTTAGTGAGCAAGTGATTTCAGGATTTGTGGTTTTTGGCAGTCTTCCAGCCATATAACCACGGTGTCATCTACATCATGTCAGGGTTCAAAGTTCGGGCCGAAAGAGAAGTACCTGATCGGGATTCGAACCCGTAACCACCAAACCTGGCAGATTACTGGGTCAACACACTAACCACTGCACCATCCCACAATCTTGAGACATTTTGAGTGAATGAGTTTGGATCTAACTGGCTTTCGGCAATCTTTCAACAATATCACCATGGCAACCCTACACAGCATACCTCCTGATTTAGGTGGAAGACTCCTGATTTTCACCCCCAATCTCCCTCCCACTTCCTGGTCATTTTACTAAATCTCCTGATTTTTTGGTCAAATTGTTTTTAAACTTTTTTGTAGATGTCTATGGTATGTATTTAAGTTTTAGAAAACCATCCCCTTTTTCAAGCTGGATCTCCCCCTTTGACAGGAATGGGTTTGCCATGTTTGCTACATCAGGACCCATCTCTGGGTTGAACGAGTGACATTTCAGCAATATTACTGATGTCAAGAGTCTATCTGCAGGTTGAAAGAGGCGTGACTGATTACACAGCAGATGAGATAAACTATCGAGTTCCATGATGTTTAACATTGCAAGGACAATATTTCAGCCATATTCCAACATATGTGCAAGGTATACAGCGAAGGAAAACATAGTGCATAAAAGAGGCTGATGGAAAGAGAGTGTCAGTGATTTTGGTTTTTACAGAGTTTTCAGCAATCTTTTAACCATATCACTACATTGTCACCAACGTCATGCCGGTGTGAGGCTCCAATCTTCGGGTTGAAAAAGAGGTGCCTGGGAGGGAGTCACACCATGAATGCCAAGTTTGGCCGACTACTAGGCCAACACCCTAACCACGACGCTATCCCTTGATAGAAAGAACAAGCTAAAGCAAAACATTCCAATTTCAGTCGCCCTTTATGACAAGCATTGGGTTACTTGGGCCCTATTCTTCCCCAGTGACACTATGGGGGTACTTCTGGGCAGTGACAGAGTGCTAACTATTCCTCAATACATTACCTCATCTGCAGTGACCTGCACAGGATCTGTGTTGTTGAACCTGGCACGAGCCATGCGGGATATTGGACCAAATCTGGACACCAGTGGCGGATCAAACGGAATGAACGTCGAGTAGTCGCAACTTTGTGCCGCTTGTCGACTTGTAAATGGATCGTTACTGCAATGCAAAATCCACAAAATTCAAAATGGACTCATTTGATGGAGAAAATATGGCTTCTACGAAACTATTGCCATCATCTAAAGATTTACAGTTGCTATCACATTCATGCACATCCCAAACCTCTCAAAATTACATGAACTCGTCTGAGCACAATGTTACAACTACCGGATAAAATTCTTACTTTTGCCAACACTCAGCTTATAATTGACAGTAGATTGGCATGCTGCCATGACATTCTTTTACCCCCAACTGACATCTAAAACAAGTTATGACCACCATTCACCTTTTGCACCCATCATTTTCAAAGTTTGCCTTTTCTTGATCAAGCCAGCTTAAAATCTCTTTGGCCTCTTCATCTTCATTGTGCAATTTCTTTTTGGTCTCCACATTCTTCTCATTCTGAGGAAAGAAACAAAATGTCATCATAGCAGCATGATTTTCAGTTTACTAAGCTTTCATTAACTTTGTGGTCTTTGTCACATGAGTATCAATTATAAAGTTGTTCAGAAAAAGGTTAGATGTACCCACATTCTGCCAAATTTACAGAGCACTGCAACATCATTGTCACAACAGTTGGAAATACATTTAAATATAAACCAGCCAGTTCTGTCGGATGTTTTCATCCAAAGGTTTGGTTGTCTTTGACAATTCTAATTGCAACTTGTACCTTTTTGAAGAATTTCACAAACGAAAATGAATCTCGCAATTAAAACATAATGAAAACCCAATGACTTCCTTTTGGTAAGGTGACCAATATTGGAGGATCAATATTTTATTTTAAATGTTCCAGAGAACCTGAACTCAACTGGTCAGTCCTTCTGCCATGCTGACCTAGTTACATGTGATCAAATTTGATTGGATGTGACTCAAAACGGATTGAAGGTCGTCTGACCAACATGATTGCAAAATTCCACTGGTGCTAATGAAATGAGAAACTTACCATAAGAGTTGACCATGGAACATTCCATTTTTTATCACTCTTGTCCAAGACATCACTGTCGTCACTTGACCAGGGCACATAGGAACTGGAGCTAGAACTGGACTGGACTTCATTAAGAGCCCCTGGCAGAGAAAAAGAAAGTCATCACCCAACAGAAGAATTCTTTAATTCTTTAGACGATGTTTGTCCTTACAAAACTAGAAATGTGAGCTTTCAAAGACCCTATTACAATGACCTTGAGACCCAGGTTGCTCCAAAACAATACAAAGTGATGCACAATCTAGATGCATATTGTGACAAAGTTTGAAGAAAATTAGATAACTATTTCAAAGTTATAACACAGAAATGCAATCTGGACAGAGACAGACAGGGCAGTTTAAGTATAGGGAACCAACATCGGATGCAGGGCCCTAATTTCTCAAAATTGTCCTCAACACTTTCTAGGTTTCTCTATCACGTCTTTCTTACACCACTGCATCCTCCAAATCCAGGTCATATGTACTCCACCAACGGTTCCCTCAAATGCCCTGGATTCACTCCTACTTTGAACAATCGTCTCCAGGTCGGTATTTTGACCAATCAGTGAGGCTTCCACAGCAAAAGTTTGCATCCAATCATGTATTGTGGCCTTCTCTCCCAACATTCCGTAAAGTAAAGACGTTATGTGTTTAAATTTATCAAGGGTTACTTCTCATGCAGTTAATGCAACATTTCATCAGTTGTCTTTCCATACACACAAAACAACTTTTGTGAATTGGAGTAAATCCCGGGCATCTGAGGGAGCCTTTGGAAGTCATAAATGCCCAGGATTTGAGAAATGATACCACTGTTATTTACCAATATAATCAGCCTCCGAGTTGGCAATACTCCACAAAAGTTTCCCCAAGTGAGGATTTGAACAACTGCCAAGCTGTAAATCCTTCAATCAAATTAACAAATTGTTTTACCTGAATTGGCCAAAGAGAACATCGTCCTTGCAGCAACATAAGTATCGGCAACAGACTTGATTATCTCAGGGGTGAGCGGGTGACCTAAAGATCTGTCCAGAGATTTGGTGGTCTGCATGTGTGAGCTGCTGTTACTGATGATACTGTTATTGATGTTGCTGTTGCTGCCAGTGCTCCTATTGGACTGCTGTTTGTTGTGGACCAAGTTTTCATACGTCGAGCTGGCAAAGTTCTGATTGAGATGGGAGATGATGTTATTTCTTCTCACGTGGAGATCGTTCAGAGATTGTGCATCCTGGCAGAAAAACGAGAAAAGCAGAACAATTTCTGAAATGCGATTCTTACGAATAGTTCTCCTGCAAAAAAAATCTTGCCTTGTGGTATTGCCCTATCTGAAGAATGCTTGAAATGGTGGACCCTGCACGTGCTGTTGCTATAGAGTCCTTGGGACTCACAACAATGTTTTGAAGTTCATTCACCAACTAAAACGCTGATGAAATGAAGATAACCGGATATATGAAAGCAATACAACTTAATTCAGAGTCACCAGGCCTGATAACTCTGCTTCCCAAAAACTCTATGGGCAACAGTACGGCATTTTTGTCATTTCGTGTAAACTCCACACAAAATAAAAAGGCACTTTTATAATTTGTTTACTTTAAAATATACATGCCAAATTCATGAATTTCAATCACCAATTTTCCAAGCAATCTTAATTTTCCATCAGAACTATGGTATTTCAGAAACAGTGAAACATTTGGAAATTCTTATATGTAAATTTGGAATACAATTTAACAATTTAAAAAACACTAAAATATTTGCCAAGGACAATATTTAGTTCTGAACATTCAAGCACAAGGAAAGAACAAGTTAAAAGCATTTTCAAAAACAATGTAAAGCCAAATAAATTATTAGTGGGGGTGAAAGTAGCACCGACCAAGAGTCGAGAACAAACCGTTCTTGCAAGTGCTACTTTGACATCAAACTAGTATGTATGTACTAAGCTACATTGATCTTCTAACATAGACTGGTTATTTTCTTTTCTCACATGCATCAAAATTACCACTGACTTACATATTTGAAGAAACTGATCAAAGGAAATACCTCACATCAGGAATAGAACCACCTTGTTTTGGCGGCCAATCATTTGCCTTTGATCCTGGTCACTGACCAATCATTCTGGACACTGAAAGAGTTCTAGACAGGACCGCTCCTTGGCCACTGCCACCTTGTGTTCAGGTAACCCCAACGCTAAGTTTTCTCCCCCACCAGCATTGCAACATGCAAGTCATCTGCACTATCCAAGACTTCAAATTTTCAATGTTAAAGCTGTACTTTCCTTCTGGGGTCAACATTTTGTATTTTAAATTTCTGAACACCCGTAATGCAATGTATTATTTATACCAATCATTATTCCTATCATGATTGGATTTTTGTCCAAAAAAAAGATTTTGTGTTTGGTCAGTGCAGTGGGTACATTGCATGCATGCAATGGGTTTCTTGTGAAATTACTATGCCATGCTCAATAGACGTAATCAGGGTTTTGAGATTGCTTTTCACAGAGTCTCCCTGAACACGAAGGCAACAGAAGCGGTCAGTTAGTCACAATGGCATACATCCTGCTTGGTTTTTGCATTGTGGAAAGAAGATCATTTCCACATTTTCTCAATTATGAATTTACATGTCAACATAAGTGAGGCATGGTCATTAAATGCTTGCAAACTTTCATTTGAAATCACGATTCGACTTTTGGAGAAGGCCAGTGTACGAGAGGAATGTGGTCTATGTGCATACTTCAGAAAGATGATTGGTCTGCAGATCCGGAGCTCATGGGATAGAACTGTGGCAAGGACTGTTACAACATCTCGATAAAGGTTCATTCTTCAGAAATGGAACTGCAAAGACGTTACACTCAACACCTCACACACTTCTATGTACTTAAGAAATGCACACAATACTCAACCTGCCCTTAATACTGCCCACCTTTTATTTTGAACTACAAAAGAGAAATTCAAAAACCCCCTTAATTATAATTCCTTGGTTTCTACTTGCATAATAGTCAGATAATTATTTTCACGAATTTGTCTAAATTTAAATGTTTGACTCACATCGTTCAACAAAACACCATTATTTTTAAGCATTGATCGTTTTATTCCAATTCCGGATTCAGTTGCAAGCAAAAGAACCTCAGTACAGTGCAACATATCAGCATTTTTATCAATGTACACATCTGCCAATCACTGTTCCTATAGATGCTGCTAAAGCATTATGCAAAAGAAATCGCGATCATTAATACATTTCCCTAAAATCAAAGAACAAGTAACATCTACCAGAAACTTAATCATAATAGGGTGACTATTTTCTCATTATATATACAAACAGTCTACTAGAAATCGAATCATAAATGGTGATCATATTTTCACGACATACAAAGTCTTTGCAAGAGAAGTCTCTATCCACAGAGAAGACGTTACCCTTCTCCCAGAAGTGACTCTATTTAGCCTACAATATCTGTCTCTGTCCGCAACAGAAACACCTCGAAAACTGGTTCTTCCCAGTGTGGGATTACGATGCAATAAAGTTTGCAGAAAGTATAATCATCAAAAATAATGATCAGATCACAGCAAGTTCCAAACGGTTAACCTGTCCAAAACTTGTATCAATTCCGACAGCAAAAGTGTCCTAAAATGAACTCCCGCCATGGAAGGTAATTACTTCAACATGAATGTTCAAATAGTTTTGATGCAAAACGATTTCTACTAATTTAGTAAACAGTACAATGCTGTTAAAAGTATAAAATCTTAGCTGCCATGCACAGGTAGCATAACAATGAAATAGAAACTCATTCACAATATGGAATTATGTTTCATTCTAGAGTGTCAACTTTTCACAAGACGTTTACCAAGTTAATCCTTACGTTTTGATCTTATATATCTGCAAATTCTCATGGTCTGTATCAAGAATGATACTCTCTGTCATGTATTGTCAGATGCAATTTCCATGTCAGGTCATTTACAAAAGAATATTCACATTAGGAATACAGCAAATATTTCATTCAAGAAAATTTCAGAGATAATAATTTTCAACATGAATTTGAATAACGGCAAAGTATTTGATACATCGACTACATATATTCCGACCGATATTTCTCTGAGCAGCGTAGCTCAAGTTAACCCATTCTCGGGATACATTGCTCTAAAATCTTCAGAGAACTGCTATCGTTGAAGCTTTATAATTGTGTAAATATATTCTTTACAAATATCTGTACATGTTCGCTATGAAATAGAAAGGCTTCATTGTTCAAAGATTTCGTCCTAATATTGGAATACATTGCTCAAAAAATCTTCAGAGAACTGCTATCGTTGAAGCTTTATAATTGTGTAAATATATTCTTTACAAATATCTGTACACGTTCGCTGTGAAATAGAAAGGCTTCATTGTTCAAAGATTTTGTCCTATTCTTGGAATTCATTGCTCAAAAATCTTCAGAGAATTACTATCATAGAAGCTATATAATTGTGTAAATATATTCTTTATACATATCTGTACATGTTCGTTATGAAACAGAACGGCTTCATTAGTCAAAGAGATCACCCTACAGGCTATTAATATTATCATATATCCTAACCACATGGAATCACATCATGAAAGACTGGCAGTTAGTTCATAACGATTGTCTGTATCTATCCTGGTTGATGATGTTGAAA
>JAUELE010233662.1:0-11873 GCA_031471655.1 Diodora aspera
TTCAAAAGTGAAAAAACAAAACATGTATCATGTTTTACATGTATGTTGTGATGGGCCAATGTATTGGCATATAAGCTGTACAAACATGAAAGAACAAATACAAAAAAAATAAAAAATTACCCTTACATAATAATTTTTCAATGACAAAGTACCATCATGCTATTTTGAGCGTGTCGTAATCGGTTCCAACTGGAAGGGCACGTTAAACTCTGGCCCCCATGGAAAACATACTGGGATGTCATCATCAGTCAGTCAGCTATTTTGAGAAGAAGGACTGAGTATACATGAGACTATGATTATCTGTGAATGCAGTGCCTGGCTGTACTCAAGAGAATGACATACATCATTATGTACGTTTTTCAACAACTAATCTCTTTGGAATTAAGTATATGATTTGCCTCTCAAAAGAGAGACTAGTTCCTTGATAATCTATAAATGCGATCATCTGTGTATAAGCAGAGAAACATAAATTTACACTTGATTAAATGTATACATCAATTAAAATGGGTTAATAAATTTTTCGTCAGTAACCTCCATTCACCCTCCCCACTTTCTCCCGGTCTGCAAGGTCCTTCAAACTTGCGAAAAGGACGCTACGTATGCCAACATGTTTGATAGCGCTGAAAACAGTGGCGCATATGCTAATGTCTTGTAGATTTACTTAATATATTTGTGGTATTATCCAACATATCATTTCAGTACGTTTTGTCTGTATATATTACATAAACAAACCAACATCAATTGCAACGAAAGGGTCTTAATAACCGTTTTGTTTCCGTAGAAATTGATAACGCTTGCTTGAACAGTTTAATTTACGTGGATTGCACCATAACTGTATTTTTACCTTTGAGTAGCATAAAGACTGCAGTGCTGCCGTATAATATCGCTAACAGTGTTTATGTGTTAAGCCATGGTCCCATGGCTTTTAGCTCACTTGCCCAACAGACTCTTGCGAGAATTTGTTTATCGTAATTTGTCCGTCGTCGGTCTGTATGTATATATGTCTATCTGGCGTACATTTTTCAAACTTCTCCAGAACGTCTGAATGGTGTCGCCAAACTTAGCACAAGGAATGTTCTTGTATTGGTCTTGAAGACGTGTTGTACATTTTAGTAGCAATTGCGACTTCAATATGTCAGTAATAGATTCTGACTGGCTGTGACAAAATCAACCAACATCTTCGCAAGAACGGCTGAATGCAAACTCACCTAGCTTAGCACAAATGTTGGTCCCGAAGAAGAGATATTAATTTACGTTGACTTTCAAGGTGGCCGCTGATCGTCTTAAACGAAATAGATTGTTTCTTCAAAAGGGCTACTTCCTATGTCATCAAACCTGGTACAAATGTTCCTCTTTCACGTGGCTCAGAAACAACTGTCGAAATTCGAAGATGGCTGTGGGTTTTGATTGGTTGACACAAAAACAACTTCCTCTACAGAATGGTAGCATCTGCCAAACCCTCAAACCTAATACAACATTAGTGTTACTTTTGTCACAGGGTTGTTAATGCTAATTGATTTTGAAAAGGCATTTGACTCGGTTGAATGCCTTTCCATTGGTAAAGTGTCATTTTGTTTTCTTTTTAAACCCAGTATTCAAAAATGGGTAGCCACATTCTTTAACGACATGTAATCAAGTACATGTATTAATGGTTTCCCGAAATCATGTTTCAAAGTGAGAAGAGGCTGCCGTCAGGCCGACCAGATAGCACCGTATACTTTTGCTGATAAGGTCGTTCTCGACCGGGGGCTAACGTTATGCATACTCTTATACCACAGCTAACTACTGGCTGGCTGATTCCATTTCATTGAGTGCCAACTTGTTCTGGAAGAACGTTCTAACATCATGAGCACTGTATTTGTACAGATGTAATGAGTTGATCACTACTGAATTAGATATTTGTTCACAAGCGATTTGGTATCATATAAATGTAAACATTGAGAACAAATATGTATTCTGTCCAAAGTGGTTTAGGACGAGTGATAGATTTATCAATGGTCTGGTTAATGATTCAGGAGAACTTATGTGCTTTAAAAAGATTCAGGAACAATCACGGCTTCACAACGGTAGAAATATTTATAATATACTTACAACTAATAATTGCTTATTTAGCCTAGGATATGTTGATTCCAGAATATGTTCCTTCTGTAATAAATATCCAGTTTCGATACACCATGTCTTTTTGTGAATTTATCCATGTCAAGAAGAGATGGAGAGAGATGACCAACAGGTAGAATATCTTTAGATAATAATATAATCTTTGAATTTAAAGGGAGACACAATAACAGCGTCAAAGCCATATTGATGATTGCTGTGCAATTAATTTATTCACAGTACAGAAAAGCCCAACTGTCCTACTTTGGACATATTAAAAATGTAAATATACATAATTCTGTACGTTTTAGTCTTCTCTCCACACAATTATTGAAGCTTTCTAAACATTATTTACCATATTAATCTTGAGTATATTATGAGGATTTGTTTTTCAAAAAAGATTGATAATCGGATACGTGGACGTTAATAATAATAATAATAATACGTGTTCTTATAACTCCCTAGGGAGTATTCCTCCTGAGCTGCCTGTTAGGCGCTCATAGGTTAAACTTCACAATTACCACCACTTTCCGACCAGGTACCCAATTTTACAGCTGGGTGGACTGAGACAATGTGGATTAAGTTTCTTGTCCAAGGAAACAACGCAGTGTCGTAAATGGTAATCGAACTCCGGACCTTGTGATTGGTAAGCGGACGCTCTACCACTGGACCACTGCGTGATGATGATCAGTGGTGATGATGGTAATAAGTGATGATGATCAGTGGTGAAGATGATGATCAGTGGTGATGATGATCAATGATGTTGATTATGATGATAGTAATAATAATTGTGACTATTTTCAGAATTGACAGAGGAGTCATTTGACAAGGAATTATGGGAAATGGGAGCTATATTTTTTCACAATGTGGACAAGGATGGACACAGAATTTGTAAGTCATCAATATATTAGTACATTCTGTCAGCAGTTGTGATAACAATTTGTTGTCATTTCTCAACTCCCTAGGGAGTATACAACTCGGAACTCCCTGTAAGACACTAGAAGGTTAACTTTTATATTACAATCACTTTCCCACCAGATACCCAATTTCAGCTTGGTGGACTGAGCAATGTATGAGCAAAGCACCGAATTAATTGTCAGTGTGAGGCAGGGTGAACCCTTGAAGACCTGAGAGATTTTCAACTTGAGCCGTTCACCCATCCAACTACTCACCAGGCTCGACGTTGCCTAACTTCTCAAGGTCATGACCTGCATGCAGAGTTCACTTTAGTCTGTGCCCTTGTGCCATTTGCGTACTATTTTGGCAGTTGACCCATGTTCGTTTCAACTTCGAGGCCCACTTGGTACATTGAATTTTCTACCAATTCATGTACAACGACGTTTCACTTCTAGGGTGCGGGATGGTGCGGTGGTTAGCATGTTGGCCCAGCAATCTGTCAGACTTGGAGGTTGTGGTTCGAGTCCCGCCCAGGCACTTCTCTTTCAGCCTTGGAGAGACTGTAGCTCTGACACTGACGTGATGTCAGTGACTCCATGGTGATGTGGCTGAAAGATTCCCCAAAACCACGTAAAAATCAAATCATTTACTCACTCCTATATTTTCACCAAAATGTTCTTGTAAACTCCTGTACTTTTATAAAAGACATTCTTATGAAATTCCTATATCAAGACCTATTAGAAGCTCTACCCGCCTCATTTTAAAATTAAAGTGAGTGATTTGGTGTTTTACGTGATTTTCAGCAATCTTTCAGTTACATCACCACGGTCTCGCCAACATCATGTCGGTGTCGAGGCTCTTGTCTCTCCGGGCTGAAAGAGAGAACTACAACCGCCAAGGTTGTTAGATTGCCGGAACGACGCGCTAACCACTGCGCCATCCTGTGCCCCTCAAAATTAAAGTAGACACTGTGCATGTATTTACACACGAGACCGACTCTCACTATGGTATGTGAAACTAAAACTTTGTATTTCAGTGACTGTGAAGGTTAACAAGTACCGAAAAGATCTCAACATCCTCCCGGTCGTGAAGCGTGCATTCTCACTTCATCTGGAGCAGCACTTCAAGGAAACACCGCATGATAGTGTTGTAGTGTTGTTTGACATGCAAGATGCCGGATTGTCAAACCTTGTAAGCAATGCTACTACTGCTTCTGTTGCTGCTGCTACTACTGCTACTACTCAAAAAAAGTTTAGGGTCAAACCAGAGCTCCAGATAATGTTTGAGCTATTGGGGTTTTTACTTGACATATTCAGAGCTATTGCGTATTTGAATTTTTAAGTTGGTAATCGGCTATTTCTTTACTCAACTGGATTTGGTGTGTTGGGTATTTACTCCCACTGTGTTTTAGAGAAAACATATTTTGTATTTTTTAAATAAGTGTAATGGTCAGACAGTTAGTCAACAGACTGCAAATATCATTCGTTAGGGACCATTTGATAGGCTATGTTGCAATTTCACAGAGGGCTTAACAGCATGTCCCAATACACACCATGATGTAATACCAATATACAGAGACTGATTAAAGGGCCTTTGTGACTTGACATACCCAGTGACATTAGGTATCATCATACAAAACGTTTTTAAAAACTGGAAATTGTCAGGAATACTTTGAAATTTGACTTGATATTCCCTTACAAAATGAAAAGAATGTCCGGACTCATGTAATTAGTGAAAAGCATATTCATGACATTAATTTTAACGATTGCTGTTGCTTGTGAAGAGTTAAGTACTTATGTATGTACCAGTTGAGTTCAGTTTCCAGTGGAAACTCTAGTTTGTGTTTAATGTCGTACTGATCTCTATAGAATGGCACGTATATCTTAAACATATTTGCCTGAAGCATGTTGACACTAACACGTACGCAGTGCGTATTTCTGCGAGTCAGTTTGGTGAAAATGTCGGATGGTGCAAGACTTTTGCTGTTGTGTATATTTTATCACGTGTTTCAGAATGCCCAGATGGTCAATACGGTCTCACCTGCAAGACCTGTGGTCACTGTGTTGACAACACTCGTTGTGAAAAGGTCACTGGTGTCTGTCTCGGAGGATGCAAGATCGGATACGGTTATGGACATTTCTGTACACCCGGTACACCAAGTACATCAAGTACACCAGGTACATCAACCCGTACAGGTTTTCATGTTCAGGGCCCGTTTGAGGAACCGGGGTCCAATTAGAGACTACTTTAGCGGGGCCCAATTGGAGGCTATATTGGACCAATGTAAGAAAGTCATCAACTCCCCAGTGATGGGTCTTTAAGTTTACCTTTAAAACCAGTTTCGTTTTCTGTTAAGTTTCTGAGTCCTACATTTGTACTTTCGCATTCCTGCTTTTGCGTGTACCAAGTTGGGTATTTAAATGGCAATGCCCATGTGAAGATTGATAGCGGCAGTATGTTGTATTTGTGGCCCCCATTTGATCCCCTTGGACAAGGCTTCAAGAAAATGTTGTGAACTGCAACTAACTCCTTCATTTCGACCAAAGAAGATGAACATCTCCAGTAAAAGCCAAAAAAGAATGGCAACATTATCCTTCAGTGATGAGACCTCTCAGGCGCGTGGCCCCATTTGGAGCCATCAGCCCAACCTTGTTACAAACCGGCCCTATCCATGTTTGTCTCTTTGTCTATCTGTCTGTTTACCCATTGGATGAAACACTTCCATTCGAGAGAAGAGGTCCTATAACCGTTAACTGCAATGCACAAACGTTGATATTATTTAAACAGCTAAACCGTGTATCCTCTTTCAGGGGTAATTAATCCAACGATGACAACACCAGGCAGCGGTTTCTTACTAAATGGACTCATCTGGTTGACCCTGATGTCCGTCAGTTTGTCCACTGCCAGTTATTGCGTCGATAGCATCTGAGTAATGATCTGATACAGGCAGGTAGACTATAGGAGTCCCATCATCAAAACGTTCAAGACAGAGAAGACCATCCAAGATGCTGGCCATTCACATCACGGTCCCGCGGGACAAAAGGTTAACACAGAGATACATGTAGGGGTGGTTCTGTCTCTTATTTTACAGTTATTGGAATGGAAAAGAGTGATTCGTGGAATGTTAACTTTTGTTTATTATTTGTGGTGGTTTGATCATCCTTAATTGGGTTAAAATACAATGTGCTACTTTTCTACGCCTAAAATTAAACGTCCAAACGGTTTAAGGATCATACATGGGTGGCGCTAGTGGGGTTTCAGGGGGAAAATACAGCAGTTCCTCGGGGGAAATTTGTGTATTTTATTGTGTTATTTGAAAATGTGTGTATTTGTAGGGGATTTCAGACCCCTTGTCGGGGACCTCAGCCCCAACGTCGGGGAATTCCTGGTGCCCCTCCTGGTATCATACTTGCATGCAAACTTCGATAACTATGAGAGATTTATTTACAAAACTTGGTACATACATCCTTCAGATACTGTAGATGAACCTTCTGTTAATCATGTAGTGGAATAGTGGTCTTTTCATAGGATGTACACATCAACTGTTTAAATGTTAAAATGCTCAGATATTTCCAATAATACATAGGTAGGTATATGTGGCGTAAGCAATTATAAAGTTCACATACACAAAGCAAATGATATTCTTCTTCAACGGACAAATGACAGTAGTTGCAAATTCTTAATATAGGGTCAATAGATCGCCACCTCCCTTCATTATTTCTTAAAGGCAAAAGATTACATCTGAATTTTATAAAAGTATTTCTAACTTTCTTAGAGTTACTAAGACATAAATAACCCTCAGGTTGAAAAATACACTTGTACATTTTATAAATATTATATCGTGAACTCTCAAACAATTTAGATCTCCAGTTTTGGTAAAATTCATCAATAAGCGAAACTTTAAACATTTTAATAAATGATGCAACATTGTTTACTGACTGGTTAAGCCAAATATAACCAAATCCATGAGAAAAGAGAACATAACGTATTGCTGCAATCCAATAAACATAACCAGCACTATCTAGATACAACAACAACTTTCAATGCCGTGATCATAATAACAAGCAACTGTTTCGCAGTGTGTTATGACGTTTCCCAGCAGGCTGTTGACAGTCAGTTCACATTCTTCATTTTGATTATTCCAATTTGGAGACAAATGAACTGCAGCACTCGTCAAGGATAGAGTATCTACAAAATATAATCTATAAAATCTTCCATTCAATTAAATTTATTTCAGTCATACTGTTAGTCTCATAATACATACGATAGGTTGGTTCAATGTCAAATCATCAAATTGTCTGACTAGTTGCCACCACTGCGGAGTTTTAACGTTCAAGCCTTCATAAAACGTTTTAAAATTTATCTAATTTTTAAAGCTCCTCATGTGTTGGAGATGAAGATGTCTTGATGTGTCTGTCGGTTGCTATTTTCGGCACATGTTCTGACCAACTATTGACTTTCTAATCATCGGTTCAGGTTTAGAACGGTAAAATGCCACCAAATGTCATGGTTTCATGTTAATATACTTCACGACAGATGATTTCTTTAAAACTTAAACGTAACTCTCTGTATACCTTAAATCCGATATATCGACTGTACAGCTAGGCGAAAACTTAGCAACGTGCATAAAGGGTTAAATTTAAATAGGTGATTATTCTTTCATGAGGTTCAAAGCGTATGTTTTCACTTTTAAAAATAGGTAATCCTTTTTCAATAGCCTCGTGTACGTTATGAAACGTAATTTGCTATTGTTGCATACAGTGAAGGAAAATCGATGCCGCCTTTCTGATAAATGCTTTTAAGAAGACGTTTAAATGCTTAAAAAATGAGGCAATATTCTTTATTCGATGTCAGTTCTGAGAAAACGTGCTAGTAGAGTTAAATTAAAACAAGCAATTCTTTCATGCGGTTCAAAATGTGTGTTTTCACCTTCAAGAAAAGGTAATGCTTCTTGTCTTCACATACAGAAAGATCAGTTGCCGATTGCATCATGCCATCTTCATCAAGTCCATATGGAAGTACAGCATCACAGAATGGTATCAGTAGGTCTAGGTTCGAACCCCTGACGGGCAAGACTTTCGTTCAACACTGCACTAATTTCAGTCTTCAGTTCTAAACAAACGCGTTGTAATGAATAAAACAAGAAAATATGTCTTTAGGAAGCCTCCCCTTTCAGGATTTTAGAACCAAACAATTATATTTGTGTGCAGAACCACTATTGCGATTCGCTTTTCTTGTAAGCATGGTACGCGAGATTGGCAGTGGTTAGCGTGTCGGCCCAGTGATCTGCGGTTCGAGTCCCGCTCGGGTACCTCTCTTTCAACTCGGAGATTGAAGCCTCACATCGACGAACTGTTACGTTGATGACACCGTTGTAACGTGGCTGAATGATTGCCGAGAACCAAGTAAAATCCCAAATCACTCACTCGCTGTAAGCATGAGTCAGGAAATGATGTCAACAAGTAGAACGTAACCTAACTTTTATTGTGAACATACTGGTTTAATATGATTCTGAACAGCAACACTGTGAGAAAAAAACTGTTCAATAGCCTCGTGCACGTTACGAACCGTAATGTGGTATTGTTGCATGCAGTGAAGGAAAATCGATGTCGCTTTTCTGATAAATGCTTTTAAGAAGACGTTTAAACGCTTAAACAAATGAGAAAATACTCGTGGTTCGATGTCAGTACTGGGGACAAATTGTTCAAAGCTTATTTCATTGTCATTTGTTGTTGCATAAGATAAGGACAATGTTGTTGATTATTCTTAACTCAAGTATGAAATATAATAAACTGTTAATGTCTAATCTAATCTAATCCATTTATATAGCGCCATGTTTCAGTACAGCTGTTTACAGTGACTACAGTGAACTATAACAATACCTTGTGGTTTTACTTGACCGTGTACTACTCTACGAACGAAGTATTTTGATGGCCATAGAAATGTTTGATAAAAGAAATCATTCTTCAATGTAGACACAAACTACATCTGACTGCTTTCAGGTAAACTATTACTGCATGAAACAGGATTAATCGTAGCTAGGGAAACAGAAAATGAATCGTGAATAGGAAAACATAATGTATCGTGGATAGGGAAACAGCAAGATGAATCGTGAATAGACAAAACAGAGAATGAATCGTGGAGAGATAAACAGCAGAATTAATCGTCGATAGAGAAACAGCAGGAGGAATGGTGGATAGGGAACAGCAGGATTAATCGTGAATAGAGAAACAGAGAATGAATCGTAGATACCGAAACAGAGAATGAATCGTGGATAGGAAAACAACAAGATGAATCGTGGATAGAGAAACAGAGAATGAATCGTGGATAGCAAAGCAGAGAATGAATCGTGGCTAGAGAAACAAAGAATGAATCGTGGATAGAGAAACAGAGAATGAATCGTGGATAGCGACGCAGAGAATGAATCGTGGCTAGAGAAACAGCAGGATGAATCGTGAATAAGGAAACAGCAGGATTAATCGTGAATAGAGAAACAGAGAATGAATCGTGGATAGAGAAACAACTAGATGAATCGTGGATAGAGAAACAGAATGAATCGTGGATAGCAAAGCAGAGAATGAATCGTGGCTAGAGAAACAGAGAATGAATCGTGGATAGCAAAGCAGAGAATGAATCGTGGCTAGAGAAACAGAGAATGAATCGTGGATAGGGAAACAGAGAATGAATCGTGGATAGCAAAGCAGAGAATGAATCGTGGTTAGAGAAACAGAGAATGAATCGTGGATAGGCAAACAGAGAATGAATCGTGGATAGGGAAACAGAGAATGAATCGTGGATAGGGAAACAGAGAATGAATCGTGGATAGGAAAACAGAGAATTAATCGTGGATAGGGAAACAGAGAATGAATCGTGGATAAGGAAACAACAAGATGAATAGTGGATAGAGAAACAGAGAATGAATCGTGGATAGGGAAACACAGAATGAATCGTGGATAGGGAAACAGAGAATTAATCGTGGATAGGGAAACAGAGAATGAATCGTGGATAAGGAAACAACAAGATAAATCGTGAATAGAGAAACAGCAGGATGAATCGTGGATAGCAAAGCAGAGAATGAATCGTGGCTAGAGAAACAGCAGGATGAATCGTGAATAAGAAAACAACAGGATTAAACGTGAATAGAGAAACAGCAGGATTAAACGTGAATAGAGAAACAGCAGGATTAATCGTGAATAGGGAAACAGCAGGATGAATATGGGCTAGAGAAACAGCAGGATTAATCGTGAATAGGGAAACAGAGAATGAACCGTATAATATAGAGAAAAGCAGCAGAAAAGAATAATTGCAGCGGTTATAAAGCTACCCTTTGACGTAGCTCAACAGCGCTTTAGTAATACGATTTGGGTGTTGATTATGAAGGTTGCAAGTAGTTGTATCTAATTAATTTATGAAATGAGTAACATACAACCAGCACACTCGTTACTTCCACAGTCCCAAAGGGAAATCCCACACAAGAGTAATATAATGTAAAATTGATAGTTAATATTGACCTAGGAAACCTTAGGACTTCTGTGCATAGCTTCAGCGATTTGAATAACGTTATCGTATTATCATACTTATTGGAACTGACGAACCTAAGGACATTAAACCCCTCATTTGTGTGTAGCTGCTCTGAATATAGTCACTGGATTGCCATACTAAAGTGGCAATGACTGCCCTAAAGACGTTAATCACCTCATTAGGTCCAAACAGACTGGCATTTACATAGATCATCTTTCGCATCCTTAATGTAGCATTAACACACAAACATATACTCAGTTACATGTTCTTGATTGGATTTAACAACATTAAAGATTGATTTGTTAAGTCTTTCATATCTGTCCAAGATGTTGCATTATTGATGGATTTTGCGCAGATTCATATCTAAAAAAAATGTGAAGTTACATGATGAAGAAAATATTAAAAAAATTACTAAACGGTCTTTATAGTTCAAATATAAATTATTTAAATCTTCATATTATTTTATAAACGATTGTAGATAAATTAACAATTCAGTTCACCGCTGGACAGTTTTGTTCACAGTTTCACAAGCATGAACCAAGGACACGGGTGTAATCAAACACCGCTCAGTCCTCCAAGTCTCTGAGAAACGGTCTGGTGTAAGAATAAGGCAGTCAGCCAGTGTGTTACAGTGTACACATTCACACTGACAAACATCTCATGACTGTCATACCCCGATCATTATTCTAATTTTCTGAGAGACAGTCTGAACTAAAGGGGCACACCGAACTGGTCACCAAATGTTAGATCTATGTCCACGAATAAAATTCGTGCTATGATACTAATACTTATTCTACCATAACTTTTCGGTTTGCCGGATCCTGATTGTCAATTTAGAGGTGATAACATCCTCAATAACCGCTGCTAAATAGCAATGGGTTTGTTTACAAGTGTAAAGTGGAGGCGCGCACCCGAACGATTCTTCTTCGGCTGCAAATGCCAGTATTCGGGGCAATTTTGCAATTAATGACGGTCAACTGTCAGCATACACACCTGACACTATTCAAAGTATTCACAAATTCGTTGTCATGTCTTCAAATTGAAAGCAGTCAGGTTGTTATAAAAAAATACTTCGGCAACCATCAGGCACAGATCTCATCACGGCCGTGATTTCTTCTGTTGAAATGTTTTGAATATAATATAGTGACGTCATGACGACGTCACAGTTTCCGCAGTGCAGACTGTTAAACCGGGATGTGCTACGCGTCGTCAAAGAATGCCAGTCAAAACGTCAATTTTAATGAGTAATGGTAGAATGGAGATACTCATATTGTGTTTTCATGCTGGAAGCGGTTGTCGGTGGTTTGAACGCCGCTGAATTTTACCTTTAAAACCTCGCACGAAGGCGCTCGGTTTGAAAT